>AZIM01008195.1:70135-82002 GCA_000516915.1 Ophiophagus hannah | reverse complement strand
AAAAAAAGTGTCACTGTGATCAAATGTTAAGGTTATTCATTATTATTAACAGTAAATTATTACACGCTCTTGATTAATTATAATTAATTTATTAACATGTCTCATGCTCCAGATCAAAGTTTGAAACAGCATTAATAGCACCTTTTAAAAGAGTTTTAAAGTACGTAATTTCCAAATACAGCCTTACAAAACAATTACATGTTTTAAGAGAGAAAACTGGTCATAGAGATGCCATTTCACATTTTCTGATATAATCATGTTGTCTTCTTCAGAAGTTCCATATAAGGTAACTAAATTTCTTTTGCAGAAAATTTTAAAGAGTTGTGTGGCAATTGAGTAAGTTTACCATCCCGAGAAAGAATCATTCTAAATTTCAATCCACTGGCGACCACTGGTCTAGACTCTTCTTAAAAACATCCAGTGATGGAGCACCCATGATTTCTGCAGGCAGGTTGTTTCACTAGTTAATTGTCCTCACTGTTAGGAAGTTTCTCCTAGAAGGTTACTTGAAGAAAAATTCTGACTGAACAAGAAAAATGTATTTTCAATAAAACTATAATGTTTTTGACCAGTAAAGATATTGCAATTTAATTCTTTAGATGGTTATCTTGTCCATCTTAAACTGATTTTATTTAAATGAATGTTACATAAAAATTAAAATTGTCAGTAGAATGTGTATTATATAATTTACATCTCATTTCAAACTTAATATACCAGAACTAAAACTATACTTCAGATGGCTACCTTCATGTCTGATACGCGGTTAAACACAGTCAGCATAAAAAAAATCAATACTGTCAAATAGAATAAGGTCAAAATTTTGCAATAAATACAAACTTCTAAGGAGTCATCAACATGGTGAAGGAGACAAAAGTCACTCTACTATACTGGAGGGGGGAGTGCCTAAATGTTAAAAATGGTTTGTCAGTCAATCAAAATGATATTTTGATTACCAACAAGCGTTGTACTTTAAGTTTACTTTAAAAAGGTTCCATATTCCATTGCACTGCCCCTCTGAAAGCAGGCCATGCTGGCTTTCTAGGCAAATGAATGACATAACTGCAGTAAATCTATATTTATAGAGGGTTTAATGCACGCTATTAAGAGAACCTCAATTGTTTGATATACTATGTTCAATTCTATAAGAAGAAAAAATGGTGTTGGTTCAAATGTTATTATTCCAGAAGCTATTATCAAATCTATATAGAGATGCTCACTATGGAAACCACTATTTGCAAATACCCTAAGTCACGGGTGTCAAACTTGTGGCATCACGTTGCTGTCATGTTATGTTTCATGATGTTTTTCCTCTTAGTGGAGCTGGGATAGGCGTGGCCTGCGTGTGATGCATCCGGCCCACAGGCTGCCCTGCCCTAAGTGAATGTGATCATTTCATGGTCATTCAGTGTTAGCACAGGTAGGGGAAGGCGGGGCTGGCGTTGCAGCGATACGACGTGCAATCTTGAAGCTCCAAGATCGCCGTCGATATCTCCGTTGCTGGACGGTCCTTTTGAACCTGGACGGTCCTTTTGGACCTAAACTGTCCCGAAGAGACAGTGAAAGTAAAGAGCACATCCTGTTGATCCCAGGGACACTGCAAAGTCCCTGGTAGATCCAGGAGAAGCTCTTTTTGCCGGCAGCGGACAGGCAGCCATTAAAGCTGCTGAAGCTGGGACAGTCTCAAAATAACAATAACAGTAACACTTAACGTCTGCCCCTATGCTGCAAAAAAGAACAGTGATCTAAATTTAGATGCTAATTATTTACTTATTTACCAGTCTTGCAAATTTAAACCTTTAAGACAATGCTGCAATATGCATCTACTTATACGCCAGACTATATTCGAGCTATTTTTTTAATTTTTTTTCAGAATTGCTTTTCTGTTCACAGATGCTTGACAATAAATGGATGAAAAAATAATAAAATAATTACATAATAAAAATGCATTTAAGGTTGGGATCCTATATCTACTGAACCAGGCAGACACATGAATCGTTACTGCAAAGCTCACTTCCCCCAAATCAATGTCAAATCATACCATAGAATTATAGAAGGCATATCATTATCAAATCCAATCTCTTCCACGGTACAAGAATTTAAAGCTAAAGCATTTTCCAAACACTACTACGTAGTCTCTGCATTAACACATTCAGTAAACAGTAAGCTACTACCTCACTGGGAAATTGTTCTCATTTTCACAGTGTTCTTACTGCTAATAATTCTTTTCCAGTATTCAACCAGAATTTCCCTTTTTGTAATTGAAATCCTTTATTCTGTTGTCTGTCCAATGGAAGGATAGAAAACAAGCCTTTGCAGGTGTCTGAAAAGTGCTATAATATTTCTCCTCCGGATCTTTGCAAAGCTAAACATTAGCAATTTCTTCAATCTTTAAGTGATTACATTTCTAAAATCTTGATAATCTTTTTTATCCTTCTCCAAATCTGTTCCATATTCTCTGACTCTTCTTTAAGTATAGTGTCCAGAACTTGATACAATATCAGAAGTGGGATCAACTAGAATAAAATGAACCTATTACTTCCAGGGATCTGGATACTATGCACTTGTCAATGCAACTTATAATTGTACTTTCTTTATATACAGTAGCTAGAGCCTATTCTGTTGTGGCACCCAACCTTCAGAATATTATCTCAAACTGGTCAAACTGGTCCTGACCTACTGACTTTTTGTAAACAAATGGCTTTGCCACTAATTTTGGGAATCCAGATGGGCAGTACAGCCTGTGGAGTTGCTATGTGAAATGTTTTTGATTGTTTTTATACCTTGGGTGCCAATTATATGATTTTTAATGTTTTATATACTTTTATATTGCGTACTTTTGCATTGAACTTAAGCTGCTCAGAGCCATGTGTTTGAGATTTATAAATTGAATCAATAGTCATAATCAACACATACTATTTCTACAGTTTAACTAATTTATGTCAATTGGTTTGATTACATGCCTTCAAATAGGGTCAACTCTTAATGACCAGGATGATTCCCTAATCTGCTCTATCAAGCCTCCCATGAGTGCTGCTACTGTTATTAACTCCATCCACCTTACTACTTATCATCCCAATCTTAATATTCTCTTCCCATCTTTTCCAGTATTAAGGTTTATCTAGAGAACTGGGTGTTTGCATAATATATTCAAATGTGACAAGTTGAGCGGAGTCATTTGTGCCTCAAGTGATAATTCTGGATTTACTGTATATGTTCTATAATCTGATTCTTTTCTTGGCTCATGATATTCTCAAGAGTCTTCTCCAACACTGACATTCAAAGTGTCATTAGTCTTTTTATTGTTTCTTCAAACTCGAACTTTCAGTTCTATAGTGTCAAAAGAAAAATTACTGCCTGCCCGCTTACTGGGAATAAATTCTGCATTCTGCTTTTCACAACTGCTTGATGGAATATCTTGGTTGGAGATGAATAAAACCTATAACACTTGGGTAATCCTGTTTTCTCTTTGTAATTGTTTTTTGTTGCCTTCACTGAACACGATTGACTCATCTCTTTTTGCTGTGGATGTGTATCTAAGTAAATGTGGCTCTTAGTATCTCTCAGTAATAAAATCTCATTTCGAACTTTTGCTTTCCAGACACTATTTCCAGAGTTCCAAACTATTTGTGTTCTTTTTTTGTTGATTTAGCTGTCTTTCTACTTCTACATATAATTTTTTATTTTTGGCGTTTCATGAAGATTGTTTTGTGTGGCTACATTGGCTTCTATTGCTGGTTTATATTGCTTTTCCTTTTTGAAATTGTTAGTAACTCCTTTTATTAAGAATTTCTACATATCCTGAAGTTTTTTTCCCACTAGCTTCATTTTTCATGGAATATTACTCATCAGTGGCTATTATTAAAATCCAATTTTGTGAAGTTCAGATAGAAGCTTCACTATATCCAGTTCTCTAAAGTACCAAGTTGCAAAGTATATACATTTATTTCATATAAAATTGCAACAATTCATATCAGTGCGATACATCCCCTCTAATATAAGCACTCTTTGTCAAGATCTGTTTAGATATCTTCTTTGTGGCCACAGCACACAATACAACTTGTTTTATTACATATTCATCTATATTAGTCAGCAGGAAGTAGATTGTTTTCTTTTAAACTGGACTAATTCAACTAGGTTAACAAAGTAGATGGAAACCACAAAGTGTCCACCAGGGCTGCATATTGGCTCCCATCCTTTTAATTTTGATATAAGAAGAGGTTAAGAATACTTCCATTTATATTCTGTCAACTGGAAGTAGAAAGGTCCCTATATTATCATACAACTATACAACATGGTACTTATGTCTACATTAATTGGAATGACAATTCTGACAGCATTTGTCACACATTCTAGAAAAGAGTACTCACAGGTAAATTATTCCAAAACCAAGATGATAGTATTTGCTAAAAGGCCATAAAAACTAGATAGACACTAGATGGTAAGGAGATAGATCTAGCAAAGTATTTGGATAAGCAGTTTTTTGAAACAATATCATGGAAAAAATATAGTATCAGCAAGAACAATGGCTGAGTTTAGTACAGCCTACACTCAAAATCTTCCAGGGCAAAACAATCTCATCATTAACCTATAGGATCCCAATTTGAGGTATCAGTAAACTAGAAGAATTAGAAGTGGTTCTGAATAAATTCATGAGATCAATCTTAGCCTCTTCCTCAGGTACATCAGTAGCAATTTTGAATTTAGTAATAATAGGCCTCCCAGCAATTAATATAAGGGTAAAGAAAGCAAAAGCAAGCTGGAAACGACTAGCACATATGTGTGAGGGGAACCTTTACCTTAAAAAAAGCAATTATCTTATAGAAAAATTATAAGTCATGCCCAACATTTATTCAAAAAAAAACAATATCTTCGCTAATAATTTAACATTAACAGATTAACAACTCTTACAATTTTCTCTACACCAGGAACTGTTAAACAACATAAATTATCATACTCTATTGAAGTACTATTCATTTTTTAAAGATTTTAGATGGGATAAAGAATAAATATGTAAGTTTAAGTTGGTGAAGTAGTATCAATCTTTTAAAGTTTATTCACTTGCCTCTCTAAGCAGGAATATTTTTTTACATTTTAAATAGTAAGGTGTACTACACAAAGCCCCTTGCAATAATCAATTTCATAAATCACAGTTTAGAATAAATCCAACAGGAAAAAATGAATTTTAGAACAAGTTACTTAAACAAGATTTGTCAGCTCTACTGCAAATACATCAACTGGGTCCCCACAACCTTTTTTAGTTAAGAGGATACACGTACAGCTCCATTTGCGTGTGCACGGGACTGTATGCGTACCTGCTGCTCACTTAGATGGAACATGTGCTCACTCGCTACTCATGCAAGTGAAGATGTGCCTGTGTGTGCTCGCCAGCCATTTCCGCAGCCCAGTTGTAAACCCTTCACAGCCCACAGGTTGGGGACCCCTGCTTTAGATTACCTTTAATTTAAATATCAGTTGTTGTGTGTCTGAGAGAGAGAAGCATAAACCAAACATTCTCTATGGTACAGATTATTCTTTGGACAGTAGCCATTTTCAACACAAGTTACTTCCAAACAGATGCATTTAGAGTAGATCTGCCAGAACTTTTATCATGAACACATCACAGTCTACAAAACAGCATGGCTTCCATTCAGCAGCAGGATACATACAATACGGCTTTTTCCCAAGGATCCCATTTTCAGAGAGTGCATGAGACTGCAGTATAAAAGCCTACATTGGGACACAGAGATATTGCCAAAACAAAGATAAAAGCCACAGCAAGGAAAAGATTAACAGAAGCTGCCTTGATCCATCTTTGGCAATTATACCCTCTGACTGAAAACATAAATATCAGCAATACTGAACAGGATCCTCCAAATTTCCATGCACTTTTTCATGACATATAAATTGCAGAAGAGAATTAGATAGTCCAGTTGTGTATATTTAATGCTCAAGATATTCAGCATCCATTGTCTAACATAGTGGCAGTACTTAAGAGATCTTGACATATTAAATAAACAAACAATCATATGATTAAGCACAATAAGGAGTACCAAAAAATCTCAGCAATAGGCTAGACTGAAAAGTCAAAAGCGGAGTAACAGATGACAAGGGCAAATCACTTTTGCACTGCTTTTAAGAAAATTACATATCCATGTTATCAGTAGGAATTAAGCTCAACTTGATAGAGTCTTCACTTTTATTCTATTATTTTAAATAATTATTTTACAAATTTTACAATTTACAAATGTAGCTGTTCTACTAAGTCTCAGTCTAGGGTTAAATTCCGTGTTGGCTATTCACATATTCTACCGGTATGTAGGAGTGACTTTGGGAGACAGGAGGAACACTTGCAGTCTATACAACAGTCTGATAATTGAAATTTGAGTAGAAAGAAGGCTAGTGAAAGCCTCTCAGAAAGGACCCTTGCAAGTTTAGGGGAAAGTAAAAGTGAGAGACAGGAGGGGTATAGTCAGACTTGCAAGGTTGATGTTAGCCTGGTGATGCAGTCAATACAAGAAGTACAACCAGGAATTATAGCTCTTGTATTGTAAAAGCGCATTAAGAGAATCTTGCAAGTCTGAAAGTACCATTATTTAAGCTGAGGGTCTTCCTCCTGTCTCCCAGTATCATTCCCACATACTATTACATCTACAAAAGATAAAACACCTGACTTTATCTCCTTCCTACTGACTCCCCCCACCCACCCAAAGTTTCTTCTGAAGGTTGGGGATATTGCTTGTATTGTACGGAGTGTAGCACAGATGATAGTGGAAGAGTATTTACTATCACCAACCAACATAATGTATCAATCTTAAGCAACCATGTACCACAAATCAACATAATTGATGAATAAATAAAAAAAGCTGGCAGAAACTATTTAAATCCCAACGTTATTTACAAGTAAATCTTTGGGTTTCGTTTCAGGAGATTGTATACAAGTAGTTTTTTAGGCTATGTTACACAGCGGTTTGCCACTGAAATGTTTTTACTTCAGCTGGATATTTTGAAATAGGACCACAGATTTAATTTCATGAAGCAAATATCTGCCCACAGTAAAAATATTGACAAAGAAAACTACAAATGGTTAACAAATTGATTAACAAGTTGTAAACTGGTTTCTCTCTTGTTATTGTTTTATATCTGGAAGAAAAGAATAGTAAATAATAGAATATTTTCCATTTGAGAAAAATGTTAGCTTTGGCAAACTTAAAATGTCTTGATAATAAACCTTCTACTATTTCTATCACAGGTTTCAACAACCTGGGGCAATTTAGAAGTTTTTAGTTCCAATTCTCATAAACCTATGCCAAGTTAACTAAAGATCATGGATTAAGCATGAATCCAACGGAAGGGCATTACATTGGCTATCCCTGATTTAAATTATAGACACTTTACACTGCACATTGGAAGTTACCTCCAATAATCTGATCCATAAGTGGAATGGCAGCTGCTAGCAAAATGGATCCATGTTACTCTTTGCAATACTTCACCTAACTCCAAATTCCATCTGGAAATTTGGAAGAAACTTGTTAACATATTCTCATCATCAACATCATCATGCATAGGCCATAACTTGATTATGTTTCAGGTACAAAACACTATGTTGTTTGTGTTATTCAAGATCTATAACAACAATATATAATAAACATGCAAAATTTAGTTGCTGAAATAGCCATATCATATCTGGAAATGCATTGTCTTTCACATAATTTTTCCTTTTGTAATTACATACTGTGGTATGTTACCAAATGTTAAAATCTAATACTATATTTTTGCTGTCAAGGCAAAAATATTTAGAGGTAGAGAAACTAGATTTTTAAAATGTATTTTAGCCCATCACTGCCATTATGCTACATCTAATGCACACATATGAAAGAGTGAGAATTTTTGATCACTCCATATCTTCATAGCTGTATTACACTATACCGTCCCTCTTATATGATTTACCATGTTTGTTGGAGCAGGATTGTAGGACTTGTTTGGTTTCTACTACTGGACAATACTTGTTTGCCTTTCTCTATTTGCTTTTGTTTCAACGAGGTTAAAAATCACTTAAGCTTGAAAATGCTTCCTTAACATCATTAATCAGAATATATTTCCACACCAACACTTTAAATGTCAGTTTTCTGTAAATCTATTTAACTAAGTATTTGACTGCCTGTTTGACCTTCCATGTAAGCATTCCTATTTTTTTTTAATTGCATAGATTTCCTTAAGTTTGTCACAGAAAAACATCTTTTGTAGTAGAAAACAGTGCCACAGAATGTCTGACTTGTCCAGAGTTTTAGGATCAAATAACTCCTAAGCTATAAAGGCAACCAGTGACCTTGGGCTAACCATTATCTTTTATTGGTGAAGAAAATAGTCCCCATAGGAAATAGTCCCAATAGCCAAAAGTCAGTGTGAAGAAATATACACATATACATATGTGCACACAGCATAAGCGCCCCTTGGAGGATGGGATATAAATAAGTAATCACGAAATTGATTATCCAGTAATTAATAGGGTAGCAACTTCCTTTTATTAACAATTTTATAGCAATTGCTGCAACCAATTACAAAACATAATCTGGAAATGTAAGACTATTACAATTTCTTAAAAAATTAAAATACAATTTGTCCAAATATATTACCGCTAATCTTAATTAAGACTAAATTAGTTAAGAATTATATTCTTACTTTCTTATTTACCAGTTAGCATATCAAGGTTCTACTATAACCATCTGAAAAGTTCAAGATATAACGATAATGCTATAAACACATTCTTCTTGAAATGTATTATTTTTTACTATCTGACAATTATGCAACTAGATGCTGATAATGCAATTAGAAGCTAATAAAATACCAGCAAAAGCTCAAACAGAAAACTGCCAAGCATAGTCTACGGAGCATTAACAAATGTAAATGTATGTCAGAATTATATCAGAAGATACATTGGCCCAGAGACAACCCATGGAAAATAAACTAAAATAATTAATTAGTAGTTCAGTGTATAATGTAAATATAACCATGAACAGAGTTCATTAGTCTTGTAAACCTAAAATTATCATGATGATTCTTTTTAACTCTTATATTTGAACAGCACAAAAATAAAACTATGTACCAAGATGAAATCTGATTGAAAAAACAAAAATATTACTGAAACACACAGTACAGTATGGTTCTTTACCATTCACAGCAACTTTATATGGCATTAGATTGGTACTCATAAATAACATCAGATTAAAAACAATCTGGTCTATTCTTAAGGGCAAACTCCGGATCCAACTTATTATTTAAAAATGAGGAAAATCTAGATTTTAATAATCATGGCTGTGTATACAAATATATGTTAATATGAACTAATGTTAAATTATTTGAAGAAATCTCCCTAAAAAATAAAAGGTTACTTAATAAGAAAGGCCTCTTAAGGCAATAGAACCACTTGCTTACTTTAATTATGATACTGTACTCTTTCAAAACAAACACATTATTACGTTTATTCATTTTTCCAAGCGCCATATCTGTAATATTACTCTATTATTAGATACATCAATAATATATATGTTTCTTGATGTTTTTTGTAAAGTATTAATTATGATTACCACAATCATCAAAGGAAGCATTTATCTCCTTTCAATAGTCTTTAGCCTCTCTAAAAATGAAATATTCAGTTAAGATGTTTAAAAATATGAAATATAAAAGAATAACCAAGATCACTTTAAAAAATCTGTTTCCAATTATAAAACTGATCTATTAACCAGCATAAAATTATGTCCCACAACAACCTACTGAATACTGAAAGTCTCCTAATATGGTTATTTCATTAATACAAACTTTTCAATAGTATTGTAATAGTTTGCTGAGAGAAATCAGATGCTAGCCCAACACAATATACCCTATTCTACTCAATGGAAGGGTTGATAGCATTTGCAGAAACTACTACATTTTTCTTTTTAAAAAAATATAAAAACATTCTAGCCCTAAGGAAGCAGAATATAACAAACGCAAGACAGGAAAGCAACTTTGCTGGAGTTTACAGGTAGAAGACATGCAGGATTAGCCTTGGTTACAAAGTGGACAGAACTCTAAGGAGCCAAAGGACTTTATGTCAAAAGGTAAAACAAAAATTTTCCCTGAAGAAAGCAGTGATAAGCCATTTACAGATTTTTCCAGTGGGGTTCATATATTGTGCTAAGCTATTATTTTACTGAATAAATGACAAATTGCTACAATATATTTATTTAAAAAGTTAACTTAAATAATAGTTTACAAAGCACAAGGGTGTGATTCACAGCATAGCTTAAAATCAAGAGTCTGATACCATTCTCAAGTTAGATATAATTATGGTGAACCAAGCACTGGAAGACAGGGAGGCAGTGAGAAGTGTCATGCCAGGACATCAGTAGAAGCAGCAGGTAAAGGGGAGAAGGAAACACACAGGAAAGTTGGGAGATAGTTGAGCTGCCAGCAAAGGACTCATGGTCTGCCATAAATTCAGAAGTACCACAGCATTCCATATTTGACTTCCGTTGACCTGTAGTTAATTCCCAAACTGTTCAATAGAACCTCTACGTCTATGGAGATTCTCAGTCATCAAGGTCATGGTTTTCCCAAAGGTGCTTTTTCAGTCCAATTGCCTCTTGAAAAAAGCACCTTTGGGACAATAGAACCTCTAAAATGTGAAACCTATTTTTCATGTCATGCACTCCTTAAAACATACAAGACTAAAATAATTAATTAGTAGTTCAGTGTATAACGTAAATATAACCATGAACAGAGTTCATTATTCTTATAAACCTAAAATTATCATGGTGATTCTTTTGACTCTTATATTTGAACACAAAAACAAAACTATGTACCAAGAAACATGGCAAAACTTTTAGAAAACTATATAACTGTTCATATTACAGTAGACACATATTATGTAATCATACAGATGCAAGAAAATATTGAAGTCACTAGTCAACTGTCTGCTTAGTACAGGATTTCAAATTTAAACATAATTAATGATTATATAAGTTCTACCTGAACCCAGTCAAAGAATGGCAACTGCCCATCTCTTTGGTAATTAATCTTACTGCTAAATATTTTTAATGTTACAAGGTGTTTTCTAATATCAAGTTTGAATTAGTCCTGTAACTTTATTTCATGTCCCTTACACTGAAAGATAAAGAAGGGCGCCAGCCTTATTTTTGTCAGTGTTTATATATTTTCTACATAAACACCTTTAATTGCCTTTTCTCAAAGCTAAGCTTCCACCATTCCCTTAATCTCTCTTACCAGACTATATAGCTTCTAGTCCTTTCATCATCCAAATTGCCTTTCTTTGAACTTTTTCTAAGCGGGTCTGAATCATCCCTAAAATGTGCCCAGAACTTAACACAATAAACAAGATGTGGTCTGAAAAAAATAACTATTACTTCCCGTGATTTGGAAAACATTGCTTCTGCTAATGTAACCTAAAATTGCACTTGCCTCTTCTGCAGTTACATCAGATTCAATAGCTGTAAACCAGTCGTTATAAATCTTGCTTACAAGAAACATCTCTGACTTTCTCTTGAAATGCTAGGAAGCTATCTCTTTGGAACAAGACTTGCAGAAATCGGAATACTGTATGGAGTCGGCAGATTAGTAAAAGTGTTCTTGGGAGTCTTCGAAGCCCAGAATGGCTCTTTTTCTCCATTTTCTCAAAGGTTGCGAGAAGCAGGAACAGCAGCTCCATTTGCCGATTCTCTCGTTCTCCCGTCTCCCCATCTTAAATCATCTGAGACGATCGACCTTCTTCCTTAGGCGGCAACCGTGCCCATAAGAGGCACTTACAAAGAATCCGACGTCTGTAATATACGTTTCCACACTAACCTCTCGTTGTCGAACTCCCCCCCCCC
>AZIM01008191.1:4925-16448 GCA_000516915.1 Ophiophagus hannah | reverse complement strand
GACCCAGCCGATCAGCTGGGACTTGGCAGGAAGAGAATAGATGGGGGTGGGGCCAGTCTGTTCTCTGAACTACTTCAAAATTTCTGCTACCAGTTGTCCAGAACTGGTCAGAACCTGCTGAATACCACCTCTGAGCTTCTTGGTACATATGACTGTATGTTCGCATATACAGTTGTTGCACAAGGGAGTAGTAACAGTGTGTGAGCAGGAACAGTAACATACTGAATGGCTTAGTAAAATGAACACAGTGCCCACTGCTTGCTGTGAATGGTGTGCCATTGCAGAACAATTGCAGAATCTTAATCTAATCCCCAGTACCCTGAAACGTGGGCTGTTTTTAGGGCTTCAGTTTTTCATTGTTCCTCTTTAATATCTTAATGAAGCTGCTGGTTGATGTCATTCAATGGCATGAGATGTAATATCATCAGCATGTTGATGATATCCATTTATGTATCTCCAACCTGAGCTGGGAAGCTGATGCTGTTGCTACGCTGTCTGAGTGCCTGGAGGCTGGGAGGCTCTGGATCAACTGATTCCATCCTGACAAAGCAGAGAGACCAGGATCTGGTGATATGTCATTTGCATTTCCCCTAACTGAGCTAGTGTGCAGTTTGGAGGTCCTCAAGGACTCACAGCTCCTACTCGAGGTGAACTTGGGAGACATTTACACAGATTCAACTTCAGTGGTGGGATGCTGCCTGTTCACACTGGTTCTAGCGAACCGGTAGCTCCAGTGAGTAGTTGGCCCCGCCCACCCGACCCTGCCCTTTCCTATCCTATATTTTTTTAGCTCAGCTGACTCACATGGCAGAGTGGATTGCTGTGCCTCAGCTGTTTTACTCACCAGTGCTGAATAGAATCTAAGTTTTGAAGCTTAAAATCAGTGGTTTTTGAACGCTGTGAGTGCATATGGAGCACACCTATAGAACCGGTAATTAAAAAAAAGTTTGAATCCCACCCCTGTTCATCTTGTGTGTCAATTGTACCCAGGGATGGGATCCGACTGGTTCTATGTTTGCTGCTCTTCAGAGCAACCGGTTCTACAGAGGTGGACAGAACCGGTAGAATCCCACACCTGATTGCACCCTTTTCTGGACTGGGAAGCCCTGCTCATAGACACTCATGCTTTAGTCACTTCCCATCTGGGCTGCTGCAATGTGCTGTTTGTGAGTCTGTTCTTGAAGGCCATCTGGAAGCTACAACTGATCCAGAATGCAGTGGTGTGCACAGAATTGGGCACTCTTAGGTTTGGTCAGGTTATGTCCCTGTTGCAGGTGCTGTACTGGCTCCTCGTTTCTTTTTGGGTGCAATTTAAAGATAGTCCAGGTCCCTTCCCTGAAATGCTGCCATCTAGTGGGACCTAGGAAGTGAGCCTTTTCTGTAGCTGCCCCTACCTTGTGGAACACCATTCCCCCTGATGATCTAGCAGGCCCCACCCTTTCAGCATTCTGGAAGTCCAACAAAACCTGGCTCTCTACCCAGGCACTGCGATAGAGCGATGGGAACTTATGGATGGTTGTTGGGGCATCCTAGAAGATGACTGAGGCATTGGGTTATTTTAGTTCTTGTTTTTACTTTGGTTTTATGGTTTTATGGTTCTACCATTGGCAGTTTTATTCCTGTTGTGAGACACTCAGAGTTTCTTTTTAAAATGGGCAGCCATAATTAAATAAATGAATAAATAAAATGTTGAACCTTACAGGACTAACTTATCTCCTAGCCAAGCTGCTGACTATTTATGCACATTTTTGCACATGCAGAAACATAGTCATTGGTTGGTTTTACTGATATCTTACAAATACTGAACAAGAGAAACAATAATCTAAATGAGACATTACTCAAACCAGACATTACATATATACAAAAACACATAAATAGCATCCAGAACTTAAATCTCCAATTTTTTTTACTCCTATAGGGTGGAATTATGAATAATAGTTGGTATGACCCTCTGTCTCACCAAGGGCAGTATTTCTCAAGAAGCTCCTCCTCAGTATGGGACCGGAAATCCGTTTCATTCCAGGAAAAATCCGGGTGCCTTGGCAGATCTTGACTTTAAACATGATTGCCCACCTAGAAAACTCTCCATTGTAATTCTCAAGGAAACTTGTTTGCTTCAATATGACTGTTAATAATTGGTTAATCTCACTTAATTTATTAAAGCACCATTGACATAGGTGACATTTCTGTGGCTTTGCTTGAATTAGATTAGAAGTATGGTGGAGCGCATAATGGATGCTAAATTTTATGGTAATTTTGCTACCCTGGTGTATATCAGCATGGTGCATAGTGCTAGATTTATCTTGGCAGCATATTATCCTTTTACTCAATTACAAATCAATTATATAGTTAAGGGAATAAATGACTGGAAATACAATTTTTGTGGAGGATGGTATCAATCAAATTGAAATCTAAGAAACTATTGTTCCAGAATACTTTTTACTTTTTTTTTTTTTACAAAGTTTGTAATATCATAGGTGAAGACAGCAATTTTTTGTGGATAATTGCTTATGTATGGTCACATAACATATTTGTTTTTAATAATAGTTTTGAACGGTTTAAGTTCTTAATATAAACTAAATTCATATTGGGTTTATAAACATCTTGGTAGATATAGCACAGGGGTGGGCAATTAATTTTTCCAAGGGAAACTGGGACTGTTGTGGAGGACTATGAAGGTGCATAGGTATGCATGCACACACACACACAAATTGTAAAATTGTAAAAAATGTAAAAAAGTAGCAGTCACCTTCAAAATTAAAGCAATTGTTCTGTGTGTATGGTGTACACTTATTTACATTTGATTACTAATTTCTTTTTTTTCTTTTTTTTACTTTGGAAATAAATTTAAAAGGTATTTTTCAGTCAATTTAAATAAATTTCTTACAGTTTGAGCCATTAAGATAAGCTACATGCTAGAAGGCAAAAGATTTAAATTTCTGCTCATTTCTGCAAATCAGTAGGGAATAGAAAATTCCAGAGCCTATCTGAAAGATGTATGCTGCCCTAATTATCTCCACCCCATCACCCCATCTTAGACCACAAGCCAACAAAACCTATAAGAGCAGAGCACTATAGGAAGTCAACATTTCAAAATTACTAATTTCTAATTGATCTCATATGGACCAGACACGGACAGTCAAATGGTCAGATGTGGCCCCGGGGCCATAAAATGCTCAGATCTGCTCTAGCATATAGAACTACCTTGATGAAATTTCTGGATCTGTATGGCCATTTCTTCCAAATGCTTGTGCTGAAGATTTGCCTTTCATTAAAATCCCTTGAGGTCTTTGTAAAAGGGAATCTTTTAGAATGAAACCACCTGAAAGAGTTACTGATGGTCAGACTCTTTCTGGTAACCCAGAAGATATGCTAAGATGCTTGAATATGCTGATGTCATTCTTCATATTCTTGGTTGTATTTCCATTCACTTGAGCACAAACTCCCTGAAGGAAAAAAAAGTTCTAATACTTATGAAAGAGGCAATGTGTCTGATCCAAAAATACTCAGTTTTATTATTTATTATTGTTCTTTTACTTTTCTTATTAGGGCATATGACCACAGAATTTTTCTCCATTTTATCAGTATAAATTAATTTTCCACCTTTATTTCATCCTAATCTCCATCATAGACTTTCATGTTCCTCCCAAATTACTGCTCTACTATGTCACTGGAAGAGGTAAAATATCCTTTGAAAAACTCTAAGAGTATAATGCCAAAGATGCTTTTTCAAGAGGCAATTGGACTTTCTGGTTTTTCTTTGGAGTCATTTCGCTTCTCATCCAAGAAGCTCAGACCTGGATGACTTAGAAGCTCCATAGACATCTAGAGTATAATCTCTACCAATTTAGATCTGCTTAAGGTCAGTACCTTTTGAACAACAATCAATTAGTCAATCAATCTTACTGCTGACACTGTTGTATTGCAGACTTTTTGGCCTTAACAAATAGATCTGCAGTATATTTTTCCATTTCCTTCTTGTTAATTGCACTCGGTTTCAAAACTTTTGATCTGCATCTACTCATAACTACTTGGGACTCATATTTTCCATGATATAATATATCATTCTGTAAGAATGGTCTATAGAATTGTATTCTTTTATATATTTGAGGCTACTTTTACAAGCTAGTTAAATGATCACAATACCTTGTGATTTAATTTCCTACAGTATATGTTTCAAATTCGAATTTCAATAATTCTTCTGGACTTTGTCAAAAACAATATAAATACATATTGAATCCAACAAGCACACAAACAAACACACTTGTATTGTCATTTGCCAGCAAAAAATAATAGACCTTTTGTCATTGCTCTGCTTGTAACATTCCAGAAAATAAGTTTTCATTAGAGGATCAAACTATATTATAAAAGCCTGGAATGCAGAAATGCCAGGGAGTTCTGAAAACAATTGCACCTTTTAGTAAGAGTTCTGGCATGGAATTTGAGCAAAGTTCAGATATCGTTTTTGTTGCCTTTAACAACCACGTAATAAAGTTCTTTGTCTTTTATCAGTTTTCATTTATTGGGAAGTTTAAAACTTCATTAAAGAAACTGTAAACTGTATTAAGAAATGTCAACAAATTGCTTTGTGAAGATTTAACATTAAGAATATGCCTAATACTTTGTATTTGTAATTCCTTTTCATCATTTCATGATCTCCTTAAGAGCAACAACCTTTAAAATGGATTATCTGACCACGATTAGACCTTTTTGCCTCCACATTCTACACTCATGCATTATATTGCATGCTATCTAATCATGGTCTGACTTCCTATGATTGTTGCTTTTTCCTTATTTATGAGCAAACAAAAAAGAGATATGGGTAGCAGATTAATTTAATGCCAATATAGGGAAAGAACAATTTGACTCCTGCCAACGGGTTGAGTAAAATAGAAAAAAAAAAAGTTGCAAAGGCAATGTTTGCAGTCCTGCCTGATTGTTCGCCTGTCAATTGAACAGATCAATTGAGAAACTATCATTAGATTTTGGTAGCCTCAAGTATGGTAGAAATATTGTTCCTGTGAGAAAAAAATGAAAATAATAGATTAGAATCTAAGCTTTTATTACCTGCAAGTAAATTGCTAAAATTAGTGATCCATGCATGTAGGAGATCCTATCAGTATCTCACTGTCTCCAACAAGCATCCTCTCTCTCTCTTCTCTGTCCCCCCTTTCCCCCTCTCTCTGTCTGTTTCTCTGTTTCTCTGTCTGTCTGTCTGTCTGTCTCTCTCTCTCTCTCACACACACACACACACCCCTATTAACTCAAATCAGATTATGAGCCATTCTTCCTAGAAAGTGTACTTAGATCTTGTCTCTGCACCTCATCTTTGGGTAAGTACTAACACAATTCCTATATGATCCATTATTGATTCCCACCCTGGACTATCCATCCATTTTATTTTCTGGCCTGGGATGCTAAGCAGTTCTTGCTGACTTGTGTGGTTCTGGGCATTATGAGAAACACGTAGCTCTGCACGGCTGCCCAGTAGTGCATGGAGCATTGTAGATACAGCTGGTTAATCTTTTCAAGAATCTGATGAAAGAATCCAATCAACGTAGGGCTCTTTGCCCAGGATTCCACAGCACAGCAATACATGGTTGTTCCATTGATTGCTCTGAAAAATGTAATCTGGTTGATTGGACAGCAATGAATAGTATTTTGTGAACTCCCTTTTTGTCTTTCTCTTCTTTTTCTCCCCATAGGTTACTAACTTTTTTTCCCCTTCAATCCTAGATTCATAACCAGTAATTTGGGATGCCACTTTCCTCCACTAGAGTAATTGATCATCCAAAAAATAATGAGCTATGCCGAGATGGAAAAATTAACTTTGAGTTTACAAGAGAAAGAGGAATCTGACTATTACAAGACTTGGGAAAAATGGTATGACTGGATTGAGCAGAGATAGATTGTTGGATAGATAAATGGATTGTAAAAAAATAAGGATAAGCAGTAGATAAGTTAAAGATTTATATCCACACAAACTTTATATATTTGTAAATAATGCACAAAATATTAGTATAAGATGAATGTCACAAACTGTTGATGTTATAAGATTTATATTTTTGTTGTTTGTCTTTTTAAAGTTATAAGAGATTAATATTTTTTTTCAAAATACAGTCCTCTATGGTTGTGAAACTGTTTACATGACTTTATGCCCTAAATCTAAATATAAGAATTATAAAGTGATCTATAAATAATGTTACTTTGAAAAAATGCACTTTGCTAACAACCTCTACATTTCCCCCATTGGATGATTAGGAAGCTTGCTATCTCCCTTACCAGCTTTTCTCCAAACTTGTTGAAAGCAGGGCAACTTCATGAAGTTTTAACTTTATTTATTAATTTTAGAAGTGTTGGGACAGCATCATGGATTGTTAAAAGCTCTCAGTCAAGTCAGGAAAAGAAGAGAAAATGGACAAAGTAGCATCACCAGCTTTTCATGTCATTTCCTTAGGAGGAAGATATTTTGTCCAGGTATTCTTCAATTGATGTAGGTCACTATTACTTACTACCTATTTCTACCTACTACCATTCCCTGATTTGGTTCTCCCACAGCTATTCCACAATATGTCATAATAAAATATATTTTCCACTACATCTGCTGTTATGAATACTACCTGGGCATGTAGTATATTGCTGTTTAAAAATATGTTACATATGGCACCTTATTCTATTTCTGTCATTGTCCAGTATATACTGTACATACTCTGGATTCTATGTTTTTACTTTATAGCCTGCAGTAGCTAAGCAAATTATTCTATTGAATAGTGCAATTCTGGGGTGTCAAACTCATGTCATCATGGTGGCATCGCATGATATATTGGGACTTTCCCCCCCTTCGCTAAACCAGGCGAGGGCGAGGCCAGCACGTGACGCATCCGGCCTGTGGGTTGTGAGTTTGACACCCTGGTGTAATTCATTGTAGATTTTTTTTATCAGAATCTGATGCAAAAAAAGTAATAATCCAGCAATGGTAGACAAACTGGCCTTTTCTAATTTTTATTTTCAGTGACAATGCACAGAAATCCTTGCTTTATACTGAAATGATTGGGTTGATGGGACCTTTAATTTAAAAATCTGGATAACAGCAGGTTATTATCCTTGACAGGACATGCAGTGAAAACACTCATTGTAACAGAGCTATCCCATGTAGAGTCTCTTCAATAATAATATTAACCACATGGTTGGTAATTGTAGGAACTGCAGTTGTAATGTATCTGAAATTGGCAAGGAGTGCTTCAACTGTGTGGAGTTCCCATCCGCTGGCTATCAAATTGTGCAAAACTGTCAGAGAGCTTATCCAATCCACTTGGAGAACAGCTTTCTAGATGTGAAATGCTCTGTGCAGAGGACTCCGTGTGGCAGCAACTGGAATTTTTAGAGGTAGCTTGTAGAACGAAACAAAAGCAATTTATCATTTTTTTCTTATAGTTTTAAGGAAGTGGGTAAGGAGTACATGTCTGAATGTGAGTCTTTTCCTCATCTCCTTCCTTCAGAAAGAATTTTGCATCAATATGCTGTATATATCTTGACAGTTATTACTGAATTCATCACGTAAGCACGATTCCGATCCAATCAGAATTAGGACAGCATTGTATTGTAGACTGAAAATACCCAAAGTATGGGGGGAAAGAGAGAGAGAGAGAAAGGGAAGCAGGAGAAAGAGAAGAGAGAGGAGAAGGAGGGAAGGGAGGGAGGTTGGATGGGAGGGAGGGAAGAAGGAAGGGTACTGAAAATGCTTTTATATTATCTAAAGTATTTTACCATTATTAAGATTTGTAGTTATAGGGAACTGCAAAGAGAAAAGATTGAAAATAAATGATTGCTAGTAACTGATAGACTAGAAAACAAATGCAAAATGGAAAAAAAAGAAAAGGAAAAAAAGAAATATTGACATGAAGAAGGCAGCATTAATGTTTAAATTTTGATCTGGAAAATCTGATCAATAATCTGAAGATACATAAAGATACATACCGTCATGGTGTTAGAATAAACCCTAGTCAAGCTGTGCAAAGCTGAGGCTCTCAAAACACTAAGTCTAGACTCCAATTTAGCTTGGCTATATGTGGGAAAGAATCTGGACCATAACCAAAACTTCTACATAATAGAAGTTTAAATTTAAGTAAGAAGATTTCCATATATAAATACTTTACACCCAGAGTTCCCCTTTGGTAATAAACAAACAAACAAAATCATCTGCAGTTTGACTTTTAAGGGGGCCTAAATGTTTATAAATATTTCAGACTAGCAGATGTAAAAGAAGAGGAAAGTCAGCAATTCAACAACTTTTCTTTTTAGTTCTTTTCTTTCACTTTTTAATTTTTTAATTTTTGGGGGGGTATCTTGATTTTGTTGAACTTTTTCTAGTCAACCATTTTTTCCTTTTACACATAAACACACACACACAGACAAAAGGACACAGAGATTTTGATATCAAGTAATTTAGCTTAAGACTGAAATCTTTAGTATATAACAAACATCTTATTGTACCCTCTTCTTTTGTCTCTTCATTTCCAAAGATATGCTTAATTTTGAATTAAAAAGTGAAAAAATACAATATTAATATGCTAAACTGTGACTAACATTGATAGAATGTTCTTTTTTTTCCCTTTCCTCTTCTCTAAGTTCATACTCTTAAGGTACCTCAATAATTGAACATTAAGATTTTAAGAATAAAATATAGCCATGTTGAAATAACATATTGAATCAAGAATTATACTAACATCATGAAAAGAAGAAGAAAAAAATCCTTGGATTGTTAACACCATATATATATCAAGGAAATGGGATGTTTCCAGTTCATTTCTCTCATATTGCAATCACTTCAAGTGAGCCTGAGGCCTAATTTTCAGAAGTCTGCCCTCTACAAGGGTCTGGGTGTGACAGGTTTGCTGGCCATGACCACAAATTTGAACAATGCCAAACTGGTTAATAAATTACAGTTTATTGTACGTGACCCAGTTCAAGGTGCACACTTTACAATGTAGAGGTTTGTTCTGTCTTTATTCTGAATACTCTCTTTGAACTACTTTGGGGTGCATTAAGAGGCCATCAGCCAGAAACTCTTGGGCAGGGGATCAAGAAAAGCAATTCCATCGTTTTAAAAATCATAGAGAACTTGAACTGGTGTGCCCCACCTCACGAGAGAAGCAGCAATCTGATTTAAGGTAGCCTAGATGGGATTGATATTTTTAAAAGCAGCCATTTCTTTTTCTTCATACATTGTCTGGCATTTCTATTTCCTTTTCCATCCTGATGGAGGGACTTCCACTTCAGTATGAAAAATCCCACTTCACTGATGTTGAAAAGGATAGTAGCTCTTCTCTTCTGCTCTGTTCAGCAACAATATTTCTGAGTCAGCTTATCGGTGAGAGGGGTGGCATATAAATTTAATAAACCAATAAAAAATAAAGGTTCTTCTACGCTTCTTCTGGCTCTTCTATGAAGGGATGAGGAAGAGTGCTTGCAGTGCCCTCTCTATCTGAAGACACACCATGACAAAATCACCACCTCAAATCATGCTTATAGAGTCATACTGAAATGATGCCTTTACTGGTCCGAGTGTCTGAGAAGAAGGAATCAGGGTATGGAATCTCTCCTGCATGATCTCTGCAGAGAAATAAATTCCTTCCGTTAGCTGCCTGCCAAATAATTTTGTTCCCAATAACCAGGCAGACAGAAATTTCTTTTTATGCTGCAGCAAAATCATTGTCAGGTGTGTGTCTTTATGTTTCTCAGAGGTGGGTGGGGTTTCTCGTGTCTCTTTTGCTATCATTGTTATCAATGTTTTGATTGATTCTAACTTCAAATATTTGACTTCAGTAAATAAAAGGGTGAGCTTGATATGTGACAGATACATTCTTGTAAAATGAAGCATTCAAGAAGGCTTTCAGAGATATGGACCAGTTCTGATTAAATTCAGAGGGGGTATTCAGCAGGTTCTGACNNGTTCTGGAGAACCAGTAGCGGAAACTTTGAGTAGTTTGGAGAACTGGCAAATACCATCTCTGACTGACCCCGCCCCCATCTATTCTCTGCCTCCCGAGTCCCAGCTGAATGGCTGGGTCTTCTTTTGTTGCCCTGCACAGGAGAACAGAGCTGCAAAGCAGGTGGGTGGGGTGGCGAGGGAATGGGATTTTGCATTAACCTTCCCCTGGAGTGGGGTGGGAATGGAGATTTTATAGTATCCTTCCCCCGCCATGCCAACCAGGCCACACCCACAAAGCCATGCCCACAGAACCGGTANAAAAAATTTGAATCCCACCACTGGTGAGCTTGATATGTGACAGATACATGCTTGTAAAAAGAAGTATTCAAGAAGGCTTCCAGAGATATGGGCCAGTTCTGGTTAAATTGTGGCATAATTTGAATTGTATTATAAACTGTAATCCTTATGACTCCACTAAGATGGCTGTAGGGAATCCTCTTCTTAGAAACCACCCAGAATTAGGCGTGGAAATTTCTGCTACCCTTGCTGCTTTGCAGCTGGTACTCTAATGGAGGCAAGGCCAGGGAGAAAATCCCTCCTGCTGCATTCCTTTAAAGCAGGGCTGTCAAACTCACGGCCCATGGGTCGGGTGCATCACACACTGGCCACGCCCACGCCCAGTTTAGCAAAGGGGGAAAAAGTCCCGATATATCACATGACGGCATCATGATGATGTAAATTTGACACCCCTGGTTTAAAGCATTCCAGACCAAATAATGATCATGTGTCAACAAAGGAAGTATGCAGGATTGATGACCTTAATGATGATCTCAGTCCAGAGCAGAAGACTATGTTAAAGGTAAATAACATGGAAGGAAGTTCCAAGCACTATTTTTTTTTTAAAAAAATTACTTTGCAAAGATTTTGAAAAGAAGAATGACAGCAAGTCACAAAGGGATTAATTCTTCTTTTAGCAGCCATACTTTGGTCATAATTACCTTCAGAAACTCTTTCCTGTCCCATGGGCTTTCTGATGACATAGATGCGTATTTATACCAGGCATTAATTTAAATCTCAAACTAGAAAGCAAAAGGAATTAAGGGGCAATTTTAGAAAGAAAAAAATCTGTCAGGAAAAACAGTCAAATATGCACTATTTTTTTTTGCCTGTAGGTATTTTGTTTCCTCTTCCAATTCTTTTTTCCAACTGAAAACAAAGCACTGGATTTTCCTTATATGTTCTACAGATACAGTATGTCCTACAGTTTGCTGCAATCAGCAAACATTATATATATAAAGTTTGTATGTATGTGTATACGTACAGTATATGTATACATTCATGAAGTTTTGTAGGGCATGTGAGGTCAGATTTAAGCTTTGTAGGTCTGATTTCATTTTTTTTTAAAAAAAGCACTGTATTGAGTAATTTTCTTAAAAGATAAAATACAAATTAACAAAATGAGTAAAAAAACAAGAGAGGGTGAAAGGGCTGGAAATAATACAAGGGATGAGAAAAAGAAAAAGGAAAAGAAATTTAAAAAAGAATGACTTCTGACTTTCTTTAGCACAGGTAGTCCTCGACTTACAACAGTT
>AZIM01008190.1:10355-21617 GCA_000516915.1 Ophiophagus hannah | reverse complement strand
GGGGGGGGGGGAACCATGAAAAGTCTTCCCTTCCATATCACACCCTCATCCCAGCCCTCTTGTTATTTGCACTATATTGTGCAAAGTATATTGTGCACATCTCACTATATTGTGGGGTGTGCAGTTTTGCATTTCACCCACCACTTTGTCTGATCTGCAGTGCAACTCAAGCATTGTTTCAGGTTTGATGCATAATGATGCAAAACTGAAATCTTGACTGACGTTGCAGAGTTTGACACCTTCCTTCCCTCTACTTTTCTCATGTGGACTTGGGACTGGCAGTGGCAGAGTTATTGAGAGTGATGGTAGAGTTAATGTGGTGAGAATGCAGAGAGGACAGACTAATGAGCCGTGGTGGTCAGTGGTTAGAATACAGTACTGCAGGCTGCTTCTGCTGACTGCTGGCTGCCTGAAATTTGGCAGTTCGAATNNNNCCAGGCTCAAGGTTGACTCAGCCTTCCACTGCTTTACAGTGTATAAGTCTAAGTGCTAAATGCTATTGCAACTTCAGGCTAACTCTGCCCACTGCCAGCAGTTCGATTCTCACTGATTCATGGTTGACTCAGCCTTCCATCCTTCTGAGGTCGGTAAAATGAGGACCAGATTGTTGGGGGCAATATACTGACTCTGTAAAACTGCTTAGAGAGGGCTGTAAAGCACTATGGAGTGGCATATAAGTCTAAGTGCTATTGCTATTGCTATTGACATCCCATTCCCAAGTTTTTAAAAAACCCTTTTTCAACAATAAACTTTGCAGCTTACCTTTTGTTGCTGACTCATGTTCCATAAAAAGAAATTGTGCAATTTGGAATAGATCAGGTGACATAAAAAATAAATCTCTGTTGCCCACTCACCCCATACATCCAGATGAAAGGCACAGAAAATGAAATGGATTGACTCTTCTTCGTCTCAATGAGAGTCTCAAGACAGCAGAAGAAAAATCACTCTAGGCATCATTTTTCTCTCTCCTCTGGTTTAACAAATTGTGGGTCTTTGATTAAAATGCCAAGGAGGCTGTTGATCTCTGTCCCTTTACTCTTCTCCTCCTACTGGGAATCTGGGGCTTCCTTGCACATTTGGCTTCTTGCAAATAGACAGCAGAGGGCTTTGCAGGTCTCTGTGAAACCTTGGAGTTGAGGGATGTAAATGTATGTCTTGATTTCCAAGTGCCAATGAAATGGTGTGTGTGTCTGTGTCTGTGTCTGTGTCTTACAACAGCCTTTCGGTCCTGCCTGAGGACAACAGGGGATGTTACTGATGTCTGGGACATCATTGGAATACACCATTTTTTGTGGTGGGAGAGGGGATTTTGGCATAGGGGGTAATGGAAGGAAAAGGGTGTCTGCTGAGAATTCATCCTTTCACTCTTACATCCCTCCTCCAGGATAATTTAGCCCACTTTCAGGGAAAAGAGCCCAAAGGCCAAATTTCATTTCAGAAATAGCAGACCCATCCTTTTTATTGCATTGCCTATGTGGATTTGGGACCCACATGTGGATCTGGGATCTTATTTTCCAAAGCACCAGAAGGCAAGACAAGAAAGAATGGATGGAAACTAATCAAGGAGAGAAGCAACCTGAAATTAAGGAGAAACTTTCTGACAGTGAGAGCAGTCAACCAGTAGAACAGCTTGCCTTCAGAAGCTGTGTGTGCTCCATCACTGGATGTTTTCAAGAAAAGACTGGACAGCCATTTGTCCAGAAGGGTATAGGGTCTCCTGCTTGAACAGGATCTGAACTAGAAGATCTCCAAGGTCGTATCCATTTCTGTTATTTTGTAATACTGTAATTTTTCTCTATGGTGTTTTAAACTCCTAAGGAAATCTCAGGAAAGCCACCATATTTTAGGCAGGCGTAGATATTTGGAGGCAACTATTCTGCATTTAAAGATACAATGGCAATGAATGCAATAGAAGGAAAGCCCTATGGTGTCCAGAAATCAAAGAACTCTAGCAGCATCTTTTCTAGACTAACAAATTATATTGAAGTAAGAAGTTACATACGTCTGATAAAGTGAGCTGTAACTCCCAAAAGCTTATCACTTTTAATAAAATTTGTTTCTCTGAGAAGATGTTACCCAACCTCTTCTGATTTGTGACTACACATAATCCCTCTCTCTCTCTCTCTCTCTCTCTCTGTGATGCATGTGGTCCCACAAAGAAGCTCATCAGATCAATTTTTCTAAAGCTGAGTTGAGGTTTTCACTCCTCTGACACCCAGTAAGCATGGTGAAAGATATGGATTGATGGAGTAATGTAGAAATCTGCCAAAGATGGGTAAAAACTGTGTGAAAGTTGATTTAGGTTAAGTAACAGTGGTGGATGGGAAGGAAAGGAATATAGGAGGATCCATAAGTGGAATCTAAGAACTGGAGAAATTCAATCTGTTTCTTCATCTATGCAATTAATATTGGGGCAGAGTTGAGACTGTTTGTCTGTTTTTAAATAGTTTGTATGCTGCTTATTCCTGGAGGCTCTAAACAGCTAACAGCCTTATTACACATTAAAAAAAAATAAACATCAATAAATAAATCCATGCACTTATACATATTGTCTCTGCTGTAGCAGGGGCCTCATACTCTGATCATAATAATAAGAAATTTGCTTTGCAGGTAATAGTTATTATGTTTCTGTGGATCAAAGGACTGAAAAGCCTAGTATAGAACATAAGTGTTTCTTGCAAGAAATTTGGAGTTGTGTGTCAAGTTGTGGGAAATTCATTAACTGAATGCAGTGTTCATAAAGAATGTAACATCTGATTTGATCCCAAAACATTAACATATTTATACAAATAGTTGACTATGGAATGAGAGTTCTTGTTGACCAGTAACTTTTTTTTCATTACTACAAGGAAAGAATTACGCTTTGCATACAAAAAATGACAGGTTTTATCAGAGACCTCAGATAGAAACTCTTCATCAGTGCTGATGAACTATTTTCTGTATTCTTATGTAGCTCTTTGTTTGGCAAAGATGCCAAGGAACAAGAAAGGCAGACATGGAAAATGCCCAGTTAGCCCCAGGTGCTGCATTCGATCACACAAGAAGGTGGTTATTGATCTGCAAAGTGGACCCTGCTCTTGCAGGAAAAATGCTTGGAGATGATTGATGATGATGATGATGATGATGATGATGATGATGACATATCTCTTTGGTTTTAGGTCCTGTGGCTGTAATCAGTGGAGAAGAGGATTCTGCCAGCCCTCTTCATCACATCAATCATGGCATCACCACACCTTCATCATTGGACACTGGCCCAGACACGGTGGTGATCGGTATGACCCGGATTCCTGTCATAGAAAACCCACAATACTTCCGACAAGGCCACAACTGCCATAAACCAGACACATGTAAGTAATCTTACATTCTTTTTATATGACAAGATGGAGATAGGAAAATAAAGAAAACCAAGAGAAGTAAGAGATCTTACTGGAGAGGAAAGATCATAGCCTTTGTATGGTCCAGAAACCAGAAGAATATTTTGTTTTTTGTCCTAGAATTATAACATTTGTGGATTTGTTATACAAGGTGACATGATTGATTCACCGTCCAATAATCAATGCATCATTATCTTGTAGAAGCTCATCCCCCCCCAAAAAAAACCACTACAAGGAAGGCTTCCATGATAACCTTTGATACAATCCTGAGTGTAGGTAATATAAGGAGAATGCAAGGCAAATTTAGTAGTGAAGCAGGGAGTGACCTCTAGATTTACTGAATGAAATAAATAAATCATGCCAGGAAGCAAGAAATCTTTCTGTCTTCAACATCCCCATGTTTATAGTACCAGATATGTCCTATTAAACAGTTTTAAACCATTCAGTGGTCATGACAAATCCTTTTCCTCTGCTATATCTTTACAAAATATGAGAAGATGAACCACTAGGCCTACTGAAATCAGAGTTGATTGTAAAGGCCACCAAAGTATAATTTGAAATCCTTCGGGGAAATTTGGATTTTGAAATATAGTCTGCAATAGGCAAAGATTCTGTTCTTTAAAAAATAGACCTGAATGAGCAAGGATTCAGTGTCTATATTTCCAAAAATTGGCCTTCTTCTATTCTGAGGCATCATATTTGATTTTGCTGCATTTTATTTCTCTTTAAATGGAACTAAATCAGGTTCACAAAGTGTTTTCTTATGAAGCCAGCTGACTCCCATTACTGATTTTTTTAAGCTCCAGTGGTTCAGTTCTTGCTCCTGCCCTTGATTCTCGTAGGGCAAACTGCTTTTTATCAACAGTGGATCTCTTTATGTAAACTAAAGAACATCATGAGTATTAACTCATCCTTACAAGTTAATCAGGACTCCTCATTCCCACAACAATTTAAAACATCACAGCCCATGTAATCGCCTTGCAGGTTTCCCAAAGGGGCTCCAAACCAAACCATTGTAAACCAAACCACATGATAAAAAAAGGTCCATCTCCTCTTTCCCAACCATCTCATGTGCTTCATATCCATGTGCTTCCTGTTGTCTCTGTTTCCTGTTACTAATCATGATTGTGGCTAAAGCAATTGTAATGGGGGCCTTTCAGATGGGATATGGGGAATTTTATGGGAGTCTCCAAGATTGAGAAATTCAAAGTTTGGTGCTTGCCTCTCTGTGAGATGTGGAAGACTGTCTTGGAGAGCTACTTTTATTTTTGGAAATTCTGCTGGCCTCTGCCAGAGTTTCTAAAGTAAGGCTGAACATTATGCTCCTCTACTTAGAAGTAAATCAAATGAAAGGTAATGGGATTTGCTGCCAGGTAAGTGCATGGAGGATTCCATACTGGGTTGATTTAATTGGCAGGCCAGAATTATAATCAGCACTGTGCTAAAGACTGATCCATTAGATCTTTCAAATGTAAATCAGCAATTATGAAATGGTGATCCATTGCCTCAGATGTGCATGTGTTCAATTTTCATCCTTTCCCCCAAGATGATGATGTTTTGAATGCCCCCCCCCTTTTTTTTTCTGAATTAACCTCATGAATCTTCCACCAATTGACAATCTCTTTGTGAAGGGAGAGAGTTCACAAAATTTATGGGGCTAATGAAATGTGGCTGTAGGGTAACATCCCTGAAGATCCGGTCGTGAGCAATTTAAACAAGAGGGAAAGTTTTGAACGAAAAGACGTTGAAAAGTTGTGAGCAGGGATTTAAGCTGGCGCTGTTTAAACCACTAACGGATAATAAGCTGCCATTCGGGTTCAGGTCTGGTTATAAAAGAGGGGTCGGTTTGGGGATTTAAGTTCTGAAGTTACTTGGAGTTGACAACAGAAGAGGGAGAAGAAAGATGTAACAGGTTAATCTGACGCAAATGTATCACGCCGGGGCGGGGACAAAGGGCTTTAGACAATTAATTGTACTGATCTTCAACTTTTATTATGGCATATTTGTGTTCAGTGTGTCTGTACACCAAGAAAATGGGGCAGGGGGGGAGGTTTTAGTTGGACATTGATCAAACCTGGGGAGAAACTGTAGCTTTCCTTTCCTTTTGGGGGGGGGGGGGATTGGAACTTTCCCCCCCCTTTTTTTTTNNTTTTTGGGGGGGGGGGGAATTGGAACTTTCCCTCCCTTTTATTTTTTGTATTCTCATAATGTGTTTTATGGAGTGTTTTTTGCACCACTATGGCATTTTGGCATGTTGTAATCTATGACATATACCAAGGCCTGCCATGCCTCTTTCTTTCCAGGAGTGATGTTGGTTGACCTAGTGGAATACCGCCATAGTATAAACCACTCTGTGCGCCCAACTAAAATTTCTGGAATCATTATTACTATGGTTAGATTATTAGCAACCCAGGAAATTCTGGCAGGTATGTTTGACTAAACCATTTCCTGAGGTTAAACTCTGAAGCCAAAGGGCAATAAGCAATTAGAATTGTGAATTTCTTCAAAAATCCAATGATTCAACTGCAGGCTTCTTTGAGCCGGAAGCGATAGTGCTTATACCAGCTTGAGGTCCATGATATGCATTAAAATTTGCATATGCCAGAAGCATATGAAAGGCTACCAGATTGTGGTCTTCAAAACCTTCTTCTGTTGCCATCTTTCGTTGTCCTGATGTTTTCAGCTCTTATCAGGTAGCCATGTGCACCTAAGTTGGAAAAAACCAACGGCAGCTTTCCTCTTGAATTCTTAACAAGGCCATTTTATGATTGGGAAACCTAGGACATTTGAGTTTCACCCTTCTTGCATTGCATCTTATGGCTGTGCAGCTCTTCAGAACTGTAGCAGAACATACACTCTTGAGCTGTGGTTCTCAACCTTTGATCCATGGACCTCTGTAGGAGTGGGCTCAATGTCATCACAGGGGGCCCACGAAAGCTTGGAGAAATATTATGATTTAAATCTTGAGTTAAGTCTTGATGATCCGTGGCCATGGTCCGTGGCCCCAAAAGCGGCTTGTGGTGAAGAAAAGATTGAGAATTACTGCTTTAAAGTAGTGCTTCATTAAAGGAATTGTATCAATATGCATTCCCAAGTGAATATGTGTTTAAGGAAATCCTAACTGAATGCAAAAGTGGGCGTGCTTGCCAACACCTTATTTCAAATGGCAATTTTTACATGGCAACTGTAAGACCTAAAGAAAAGACCAATTTCCTTTCCCAAGGCCCCAACATGTGCAGTACATGCTCCCTCCAAAACAGATCAAGAGCATGGCATAATGCATATCTCTAATTAACAGGATTTTTTTTTCTATGGATTTGTCTTTCTATTGTCTATTGAAATCAATAGTTCAATAAGATGCTTGTATGGGGAAACCTCAGCTACTGAACTATCATCTGGATGTATATTTTAATTTATTAGCTGTATTCCCTTGATTGGGAAGCATTGGTTCATTTGTTAATTTCAAATACGGAACCTTACTTTAAGTGGGGCTTTCTACACTGTATGTCCAGTTCGAAGCAATTGTTCCCTTCCATCAGTTGCTTCTGAGTGAGAAAATGACCTGTTGCTGCTTCCCCACCTCCTTGGCTTCCTATGACAAGCTAGATGATCAAGGACAGTACTTGATTACATTGAGAATCATCACAAAGGGTGCATTAATGCATAGCAAATGAAACATACAACCGCATCATAATACAGTTGGCCCTGGAAGCCTTGGACTTCTTCCAAGGAGGCATCTGAAATGATGAAATTTGAAAATGTACATGCATACTTTTGATCTGATGTTGTGATTGCCAAACAGCTTTATTACCAAGGTCACTAACCTGAAATAAATTCACTTTATATATATAGAGAGAGAGCTGTAACAGTGTCTTCTACGTGACAAAAAGGAGAGGCTTTGGCTACGCAACTCAGCGCTAACCAAAATTAACTATGATGACTTGGAAAGAAATCTCATTGAGTTCAAGGACACTTAGTGCTGAGTTACATACACTTCAGATTGCTGTCAAGCTGGGTGACTGATTGCTGCTTAGGCAGCCTTGCAGGCTAGGTTGCTGTGTTTCCTGGTTAGCTAACTATGCTTGTTATTCAAGCAAAATATCTAGAACAGAAGAATGGGGTTGTGTTTTTTTCCTCCTCTGTCTCTAGGAATGTAATTTCCCTGGCGCTTAGCTTAGGTGGGTGAGTTTTGCTTGCACATCTGAATCAGGTATACAGAGTATAGCACATAATATGAATAGGTTTTTAACAAACACATCCAGCACACCCCAAATTTATCTAGCTATATCTCCATAGATTATAGCTACCAACCATGTTTTGGTGGTAGTCCTTCCAGGCTTTCTACCTGATAATGCATATTAGGGAGAAGATGCAAGGAACAAATCTTGGACATTCTGCACACAAGATCTAGCCTTAGTTTCTAAATTAAATTAAAGGTTCCCTCACCCAAGGTTCTTTCAGAGTTGAGGTAGTGAAAATATGTACAAGAACCCGCAAAGAAGGCTCAGTTCCATAAGATATTTGATGCCAGGTCCTTTTCCTATAGCATGTCACAATGACAGCTACAGTATTTACAGATTAAATCTATTCAAACATACATCCAACTATTTTAAAAGAGAATTATCACCCCACCCAAGAATTGCAGTTTAATTATTAACCAGTTCGATCAATTTATATATCTATTATTTACTGAATTTGCTGCACAGTTTTCTTTTTATATATAGATATTTTATTCGTAGATATTTAATTACGTGTGTGCCTGTGTGTATTTTGGACTGCAGATCATTGTTGTTAAAATCTACAAAATATGTTTTATTCAGGGAGAAGTTGTTTGCTGCAAAAATTAACAATAAAGGCTAGCTCGGTTATTTATCTGTTCATTCACAGCAGATATCTACCATTTCATCTGTATTGTACCATAAATATGTTATATTTATCCATATTTAACTTAATCATTGTATTGATCAAGATTCAACTATCCAGATTGTGTTTTGTCAGCAGCTATGCAAAATAGATACCAGATAATAGTGAAAGGCAAAGTTATCTTTTTAAAATTTATTTATTTAGGCTGATAGAAGTGAAGAAGAGAGAGGGAACCCCTACTCCAACTTGGGTTCAACTTCAGACATCTGTCTATTTTATTATATTTTCTTGGCAACAGTAGACTAGTTTTCTACTTCTTCTGGGAGGGTTTTTGGTCAACTTTCCAATCAGCTTTCTTGGCAGCCTTCCATCCAAGTATGAATCTAGTTCAGTTCTTCTTTTTGAAGTCAAGGTTAGCTAGGAAGATAAATGATTTTTTTTTTCTTAGTTTCTCTCTCCTTTCATTCTTTCTTTGTGTCTATTACCAAGCAGTATTGCAGTTTGGAATTGCTGCAACCTTGCATACAGGGTGCCCAGGCATTAGCAGGCAGGCACATAAATTCTCAAACAAATAAATCTAGTTAACTAGTTAACAGGCAATCTTTCATCGGGTGAAGGACATGCCAGTACAGGTAACTAAGCTAAAAAGAGGAGTAGTGAGAACTTTATATCCTTAATGCACTATTAATAGCACATTGGTGTGATATAGATTTTTGCCACTTTCTATACTAACAAACATCACTTATCGCTTTGCGGGAGAAAGAGGAGGGGGCATGATGTTGTAGATCTTTATATGGAATTGCTTACTTCAGTTGAGGGCAATGGCTGATACAATGCAGAAAATAACTTTTGGCTGCCTCCCATGGGTTGGCCATTTTATAAACTAATGAACATGCCTTTTTTTTTTTAATCTTGCAAGGAATAATCTGAGATCCAATCTGGGTCGGTCACCAGGACCAGAGTTTTAGTCTCCCAAGCTTTTGGACTCCTGCTGGAGCCTATCCTCAGGGAACTTCTCTACCAGTATGTGTGCTTTGGGCTATTCCATGTGTAGTATTAAGGGGATGCGGTGGCTCAGTGGCTAAGACGCTGAGCTTGTCAACCAGAAAGTTCAGCAGTTCGGTGGTTTGAATCCCTAGCACCGTGTAATGGAGTGAGCTCCCATTACTTGTCCCAGCTTTTGCCAACCTAGCACTTTGAAAGCATGTAAAAAACACAATTAGAAAAATAGGGACCATCTTGGTGGGAAAGTAACAGCGTTCCGTGCACCTTCAGTGTTTAGTCATGCGGGCCACATGACCACGGAGACGTCTTCAGACAGCGCTGGCTCTTCAGCTTTGTAATGGAGTTGANACGTCTTCAGACAGCGCTGGCTCTTCAGCTTNNNNATGGAGATGAGCACCGCCCCCTAGAGCCTGAAATGACTAGCACGTAGGTGCGAGAGGAACCTTTACCTTTACCTTTATGCGTAGTATTTATGCAATGCAGGTTATGTATGGCCTTTTATTTGTTTGATTGGAATATTGATGGCCAGCTATTAAGTTGTTGGCTGTTGTTTCCTTGTGCTGCCAAGTCCTCACCATCTAAGTACCTCATATGCTGGTGGTAAATCAGCACTCCTGTTAATTGACAAGGGACCCATTTCCCAGTCTGAGAATCTAAGCCCTTCTTCAAGGTAATGCCAGTTTTTGGGTTTGGTTGGTGACCTGATTCTGACATTCCCCCCCCCCCAAATGTTTACTGCAGGGCGGGTCTGAGTTATGTTTAGCTGTGTTTTGGGAGACTGTCAACAAAGGATGCAAGAGGGTGTTTGAGGTGCAGGTTGGATTGATTGGACAAAGTCAGCTCAAAAAGGTTCAGTTATGACTCTTCAAAGTCATTTACAGGTAGGCTTACAACAATTTGTTTAGTGATCATTCAAAGTTACAATGGCACTGAAAAAAAGTGATTTATGACTGTTTTTCACAGTTACTTTCCAGCACCCCCATGATCACGTGATCAAAATTCAGATACTTGGCAACTGGTTCATATTTATGACTGTTTGCTGTATCCCAAGATCACGTGATCTCCTTTTGCGACCTTCTGACTAACAAAGTCAGCGGGGAAGCCAGATTCACTTAACAACTGGGTTACTAACATATGGACTGCAGTGTTTCACTTAACAACCGAGGCAAGAAAGGTCATAAAATGGGGCAAAATTAACTTAATAAATGTGTCACTTAACAACAGAAGTTTTGGTCATAAGGCTATCTGTATACACACAAATTCAAATCCAATCTATATGGATTGCATGGATCTATTTATTTGGTATCAGTCCACTGACTGGGACACCTATTTGACACTTAAAAATAATCAGCAAAATGTTTGAAGCTCCTAGCTCCAAATGTTTGCCCCCTTATTTATTCATCATGGTGGGGCAACTATCAGTGTTTTTTTCAACTCCATACAGTGATCACTGGAAAGGCTGCAGGGCAGTTGCAAATATTTTTGTGTGGCTCTGTGTTTGATTTACCTATTTATTTTATGGTGACAGAGATTGAGCCTGCTCCAAGGAGGGCAGAATGGGCTAATAGGAATCTGTCTCAGAGCCTCTGATTTTTTTCTAATCTGTGCTGCATACCAAATAGAATTTGCATTGCTAGCTTCTCTCAAGGCCAAATGGAAATGCAGGATGAATGCGGGACCTCATCTAAAGCAGCCCAAAATGACAAACATTGCTCCCAAACTTCACAGAACTTTGCTCACAAAACACAGGGACATCCATCACCTCAGAAAAGGAAGATTACAGTTTTTGAAACATGAATTATGTATGTGTTTTGATTCATGGAAACAAAAATAAATGAAATGATGTATCAGGGACCCAAGGAAGTATACCACTGGACTTAAAAACCAAACCAAGAATCCCTTTTTCATGCAATTTCATAAAAACTCCAAAAAAAGCAAAGCAAACTTCTTAAAGAGAGTTTAGATGGTTCATCTGCTTAATCAATGTTATCTGTACAGAACAGAACAGAACAGAACAGAA
>AZIM01008189.1:9700-21302 GCA_000516915.1 Ophiophagus hannah | reverse complement strand
CCTTCTGCTAGGCCCTGCCTTATGGCTACAGAGACCATTTCCCTAAGGTCCTCGGGCCTATTCTCCTCAGGAGCAGCTGTGGGGGTGTAGGTTGCTTCAGGCCCTGAGCAATCGAATTAAGGTGGAACAGAGCTCTACCAGAGCCCCAGGAGCTGGATTTTAAAGTTATTTGCTGTCTCCTTAGTTCGAACTTTCTTTTAGCTGGCTTAAAGCGCTTCTTCCAGAGACTATGCTCTCAGACAAGAAGCTGAGCCAAAAGATGGGTGGGACAGCCAGGGGGTGGCTTTTTTATAGTGGCAGACTCAGCTCTATGATGTCAGGAGGAGGAGCTGAACCCATTCCTGGACTCAAGGCTGCGTGGATGAGAAGGGTGGATTTGCAGTATTAAAAAAGAAGACAGGGAATGGTGATTTAATGTCTCCTGGATCTCTATATGCTCTACAATTATTTGAGGCCTGGGGTCCCCTTTTGTACCACCCAGAGGGCTAATGTATGCCTGTACATACAATTGCTTGGCAATTTATCTACTCCACCTGTATTTATATATTCTTCAAAATATGTTTAAACTTTTTTTTTAAATGGGAAGCTGATGACTTGCCACAAAGCAAAACACCACCCTCCAGAAAAATCATTTATTTCTTTATTTATATTCCATCATTATTTTATAAGTGATTCAAAGCAGCAAACATTCCAAATATCCCTCCTCCTCCTCCTATTTTCTTCTCCACAGTCCTGTGAGGCAGGCTGGGCTGGGAGAGGAATGACTAGGCCAGTCAGTTGTTACCTCACTGAGCCATTTCTGAACTTTCCTGCAATGTGAAAAAGAGAGCTATCTGCAGCCAGTGTTTTGTTTAGAAGTGCGTCCACCTGTCTCGTAAAAGCAGAAAAGCATAGGATTGTGCATTGTTATGGTGAACAGGGATGCATTTGTCTGCAATTCTTTAAACAAAATATGGCCTTTTCTGGGGAAGAAAGGCAGCTGCATAATCCCAGGAAACTGCTTAATCCCAGGAGAAAAAATGCAGCTGCCTTAAAGAATTGTAAACGGGTGCAGCGTTCCTTTCTCTATGCTCTCCAAAATATTTTTTTGCATTTGAATCCAAAATGTAGTGATACAGTACAAGAGGGCAAGTAAGAATACACAATTAAGAAATGTTATTTGAAATAGGTGCTTTGTAAACTTATCTGTGGCAAGTCTTCCCAGACACTGTTTTGCAAAAGCATTCACAACAATAAATATCTATCAGAATCCAAATATACGGTTCAGACTTTAGGTGACATTTATGGCTGCTTATTTTGCTTCTACTACGAGTAAAGAAATGAGTGAGAAATCATCATTTTATAATTATTCCTGAAGTAGAAGAAATAATTATATAAAATGCCTCAAATTAAATTGAATATATAATTACAATTAAACCAAAGATGCAAATCCAATAAATTAGAATTTGTTACAGAAATTCCCAGATTAACCATGACATCTCCAGCAAGTGATAGGAAAGTTCTTTTTCCACCTAAGGCCCAGAAGAAATAGTACTGCATTAAATAGACTATAAGCATGAAGGTTAAAAAAAAAAGATATATGCAGCGTTATCTTCATTTTAGATGTTTCAAGGGTTTTGTGGTTCCCTGTGTTTTCTTGTCTGTTGGGAAACTGGTCCAACTGGCTCTTTGAGTGTTTAAGGTTGCAGACCCCTGCTGTGTGTGTGTGTGTGTGTGTGNGTGTGTGTGTGTGTGTGTGTAAAAGGCAGCGCTGATCACTGATCATACCAGCACAAGAACAGGCACTAAGCACCAGATCCATAGAAGCAGGGATTTACCACACTAGATAGAACCCAAGGGGTAGATCAGTGTCTCTCAGCTGAAAGATGTATGGACTTTAATTCCCAGAATTCTCCAGCCAGCCATCGAGGAGTTTCCACAGAAGATCGTGGAGAATAACAAAGCTAAGAATCTGTGGGAGTTCCAGATCCAGAAGGACAGGCAGTCATTAGATAATCAACCAGGCACTGTAGAACTAGACAAATTAATAGACAAAGACCAAAAGAGCTCAGGAGGCCAGGCAAGCGGAGCAAGGCACCTCTCAACATTAGTGATGTCGAGTTGGCCATGCCCACTCAGTCACATGCCCACCCAGCCATGCCAACCCAGCCAGTCATTAGGGCAGACAACCAGTTGTTAAATTATTTGAATCCTACCATTGGTCCAGTTTCTTGTGGTTCTTCTAGAATAAATGCTTTAGCTGTGTCCCATACATTTTATAATGAAGCCTCTTCTTTTCTATTCTCTTTTAAAAATAAATCCATTTTTTCCATTGTTTGTATAAATTCTTTTCCTTTAATATAGATTGATTCAACATCCATCTCAATTTTTTCTTTTGTCCCTTCCATTTAACTTTTATTAGATTGTGGTCCGCCCATACATTCATTTCTATTTCTATCTCTTGTACATTTGTTATTAATTCCAGAGACATCCATATCATATCTATTCTTGACCATGATTGATGTCTATGTGAGTAAAATGTATATTGATTTTTCTTTGGGTTTTTTTCTTTCCATATATTTTGAAGACCTATTTCTTCCGCCATTAAAAAAAAAAATCCTTGGAAGAGTTTTTCTTGCCTTTTTGCCTATTTTACTAATTCTATAATCAAGTCCTGCATCTACAGTTGTGTTGAAATATCTTACCACACAAATATTTTCATAATCCATTTCAGTTATTTTCATATGAAGTTTTTAATAAAATTCTTCTTGTTTATTATTTAGTGCATATGAAAAGTGTTTGCTTTTAGTTTATTATCAATTAATATTCTCCCTTCTTCATCTATATAACTTTGTTTAGCATTTATTATTTCCTTTATATATAAAGCCCCCCTTCTTTTGTTCTGCTAATGAAAAATATAATTTCCAATTTTTGGCATTTTCCTGTAGTTCGTTATGTTGTTTTATAATATGAACTTCTCATATAGCTTGTATGTATTCTAAATACTTCATGTCTGTCTTCATCTCCTGCTTGTTTATCTGTAAAGTATCAGCCAACAACTCTTGTCATGATGTCCCTTTTTCCTCTTCAATATTTTGAAATCTCATGAAGTAAGCAGTCTTCTCCATTTCCAACGACGTCATGGTTTCCTCTAGCTCAGTGGTGGCTAACCCTTTTCAGCTCCCATGCCGATAATTGCGTGCTCGCTCGCTTACGCATGCTTGTGTGCCAGCACCCAGAAGGCAATGTGTGCTGGGGCCCCCATGCCCCCTGTGCATGTGCACGTGACCCCCTCGCACACTGCATGTCTGCGCATGTGCGCGCAACTCCCTCCTCGTGCTCCACATGTATGCGCATGACCCCCTTGCACTTTGCATCTTTGCGCATGTGCATGCGACTCCCTTGCACGCAGTGCATCTGAGCATGCACGCAGTCCCCCCTCGTGCACAGCACACCTGCGCATGCGCATGTGATCCCCTTGCCCGCAGCGTGTCCCTGTGCATGCGCACATGTCTCCCGCACACACACCTGTGCATGCGTGCCAGATACCTGACAATCAGCTGTCGGGCAGCGGCATGTGTGCACATGCGCAGTGTGGCTCTTCCAGGCAACCTCTCGTGTGCCATAGGAAATGGCTCTGCATGCCACTTCCGGCATGAGTGGCATAGGTTCACCAAAACGGCTCTAGCTCATTTGCCTGGGTCAATCTTTGATTTATCTCGTCTACATTTTTCTCTGCTTGTTTTGATTTCTCTTCTATTATCTGGATCCTTTATTTTTTTACTATCTGTTTGATCTCTTTACTTTCTGTTTGATTTTCAATGTGTCTGTCCATTTCTGCAATCTAATATTTTCTTAATTATCTCTTCATCTTGAGGTGTTTCTTCATCTTTCCAATATTGTGTAAAGATAATCCTCAATGTTGTTAAAATATATAATACTAAATACATACTTCTCTTATCAATTTTTTTCTGATATCATCCCTAATAAAACCAGTTCAGGTTTAAAATCTACATGTTATCTTTTCTAGCCATCTATGTTTATTTGCCGAAAAAAATTTGCTTTAGCACAAGTCCACCACATATGATAAAATAATTGCTAGACATATTTTTAAGCATTTTAGCTACCCTTGCAGGTGGTAAATGCCATCTATAAAGCATTTTATATAAATTTTCTTTATAAGAAGTTGCCATTGTTAATCTATAGTTCCTCTCCCATAAATTTTGCCATTTCTCTAATCCTATATTATAGCCAAAGTTTTTTTTCCCCATTGTAGTATTATGTCTTTTATTTGTTCATCCTCCATTTTTAAATTTAGCAAAAAGTCATATACCTTAATTTTTCATCAGAGTTCAACAGTATCTTATCAAATGATGTTTGTCCTTTATAGAAGCAGTACTTTTTCATATCTATATCATATCTAGATTATATTTGCAATTGAGGCCACCATGATAGTATAATGCCCTGTTCTTCAAGCTCTTGCTTCGCTTTTAATTTCCATTCAATGTCTAAAACATCTTTATATATTATGATTTTTTTCAAGCTTCACCAGCTTTGTATATAAAGTATATAAAGGCTTATATACTTTATACACAAAAAGTATATGAAGTATATAAAGGCTTCCATCGCTGACAGCCATTCTGGAATTTTCAAGTATATTTTATCTTTTCCCATGTCAATATTAGTGAATTTCTTATATAGTGATTTTGAAAAATCTATGAATTTTATTTTTCTTATACCATAGGAAGGTATGCCATCCTAACTGTAAATCATGTCCTTCTAAATATAACAGTATCTTGTGTCTGAGAGTTATCCATTCTTTTAACCATGTAAAAACCAATCTGGTAATCCAAACCCTCCATTTTCTTTAGATTCTTGTAGCATTTTCAACTTTATTCTCATTTTTCCCCTTGCCAAATAAATTTCAGCATCAATTTGTTTAAATCCTCAAAGAATTTCTTTTCAATTTTTATAGGTACTGTTTGAAACAGGAAAAACAGTTTTGGTAGGATATTCATTTTTAATTGTGGCAATCCTTCCTAACATTGAAAAATGTAGATTTTTTCCATTTTTCCAAATCTAATTTTATTTGCTTAAGTAATTTTATATAATTGTCTTCTTTTATCATTGCACATCTTGCTGTTAAGTATATTCCCAAATGTTTTACTTTCTTAACTATTTGAAAGCCCACTTTTTCTGCCAGATTTTGTTTTTGTTTTTGTGTGAGATTATTACTATAACTTTAGTTTTGGCTCTATTTTCAGTCCTGCTACCTCTCCAAATTCCTCTATTTCTATTAACAGCAGTTTTTCTACAATAAATACCAAATCATTTGGAAATGCTTGTAATTTATATCTTTCTTCTCTTATCTCCTGTCCCTTAATTTCTAAATTTTGTCTGATATTCCTGTTCAAAATTTTCCAAAGTCAATATAAATAGTAAAGGTGATAGTGGACATCCTTTCCTTGTCTCTTTTGTTATATTAAAACTCTCTGTATAGTCCTCATCTACAATTACCTAAGCTATTTGTTTATATCATCTTAATTACATTTATAAATTCTTCTCCAAAGTCCATAGTTTAGTTGATATGTCATAAATGGCTAATTCACATTGCCAAAGGCCTTCTAGGCATCTAAGAAGATTAGTGCCATTTATTTTCCTGGATGTACTTCATAATATTCTAATGTATCTAAAATAATCCTTAAATTGTGTTTTATTTATCTTTTTGGTAAAAAGCAATTTTGATCTGGGTGAATAAATTCAGTCAAAAAAAATTTCAGGCTCTCTGCTATTATTGAAGCAAATATTTTATAGTCCACATTTAGTAAGAATATTGGTCAATAGTTTTTCATCTATGACAGATCTTTTGGTATTAGCATATTTGCTTCTGTTCATGTGTTTGGTAATTTAGCTTCTGATATTAGTTCGTTACAGATGTCTTTCAGTGGCAAGCTTAACGTATCTGCAAAACATTTATAAAATTCTGCTAGTAGCCTATCTGGACCTGGAGTTTTATAATTTTTCTGTCTTTTTTATCACTTCTGTTACTTTCCCATTTAGTATAGTTTTAAAGTTTTCTGGGACTTTGGGTAAGTTGACTTCTTCCATATATTGTGTTATTTTTTCCATAGGTTTATTTTCTGAATCATATAACTTTTCATAATAGTCTTTAACTATTCTTTTTATTGACTCACTTTGAAAATGTATATATCCATGATCATCTTGCAATTTATTTATCAACTTTTTCTCTTTTTCTTTTTTCAGTTTATACACCAACCATCTTCCTGATTTGTTTGCATTGTTGAAAAAGTTTTGTTTTGCCCTTTTGATTTGTTAAGCTATTTCTTCGAAAACTACTAAGTTCAATTCATGTTTAATTATCTCCATTTGTCTTTTAAGTATTTTCTTTTGTGGATCTCTCTTATACTTTCAACATCATAGACCATCACTTTTTCTCTTTGTTTTTTTAACTACATGGGTAACCCTCTAAAGTATGCTTTGGCTGTGTCCCATAGCTTCTGGAGTAATGTATCTTCTCTTTTATTTTCTCTAAAGAAAAATTCAATTTCCATTGCTGCAGGCTCTGTGAATTCTTTATCTATTAATATGGTTGGTTCAATGTCCACCTAAGGTTCTTCTTTACTGCTCTCCAAATCAATTTTACTGGATTATGGTCTGCCCAAACACTAGGTTCTATTTCCACCTCCAGTATATCAGTTCTTAGTTCTGGAGACATCCATATCATATCAATTCTAGATCATGATTTATGTCTTGTTGAATAAAATGTATATTGGGTCTTTTTCAAAAAAACTTCTCTCCAGACATCTTGTACACAAATTTCTTCTATCATTTTAAAGAAAGTCTTAGGTAGTCTCTTTCTTCCTTTTTTCCTTAGTTTAGTGCTTTTATAGTCTAGTGTTTCATCCACAATTGCACTAAAATCTCCTAGAAGGCAAATGTTTTAATATTCCATTTCCAATATTTTCTTGGTAAAAAAAAATATTGCTTATTGTTTGGTGCATATATTGCTATTATCAAAACTTTTTTTGATTAATTATTATTTTCACCATCAAAATTATTCCTTCTTCAGCTGAGTATATCTGTTTAGAATTCAATGATTCTTTAATATATAAGGCTACTCCTCTTTTTTTTTTTGCTGTGCTGATGTAAAATATAATTTCCGGTTTGGTGTCATGGTGATATAGTCATGGGAAAGCTGAGCTTGGCTTTCCGTGATTGTTTTCATCCTGCCAGAGGCCCCAAGGGAGTCAAAGTCACCCCTGTAGATCACGAGCAGACGGCAGTTTGCTTGTTCGATCCAGGGAAACTGCCAAACTGTCAGGAGAAAGGGCTAGCTGCACTTGTGCAACTTGCTTGAACCTATCGATAACTGGGGAGAAAAGTTCTGAAAGAAAAATTATTAACATTGTGCTCTGAAACTGGGTAAGACTACTTTTTCTCTTTCCCCTTGAAGAATACTTTCTGCAACAGATAAATCTCAAAAGAAAGAAAAGCCCTTCAGACACCCCTCAGAAGGAGGGAAAATAAACCCCCACTTCACCAGAGGAAAAGAAATGGCAGTCAAACCAATGAGGGGCCCAAAAGGGAACTTAAAATAGAAAACCAGAGTGAACTTATTAGGGAAAAAAAACTTTATATAGCAGATATTAAGAACTTTTAAAGTTTTACTAAGGTCTTGGAGAGCAAAGACGATTTAAAATAACTAATCGAAGAATACTAAACACTAGTTGTGTTACGAACTCCCAAGGAATTATTTGAAGATTGTGACACTTGTGGTAAAGAGGAGAAAGTTGCTGAAATGTCTTATATGCAAACAGAAGATGTGGCTCTAATAAATAAGGGCCGGTGACCTTGAAGCAAGAGTCATCAGTAGAATAAGACACAACTGGCAAATAAAGAAAACAATGCGATGCAGTTTATTATTTGGTGGGATGTATTGCTTGGATTAGTTAAAACTGATGGGTTTTTGCGGACTATTGTGGATTGTAAACATCAATTGATTTGTATTTATTGATGGGACAAGACAAGCTGGCTATATAAACCCCAGAGTTTGGATTACAAATATTGGTCGAATGTTGACTGAGGGGGCTAGTTTAAAAACCTTATTTTATTTTGGTGGACACAAATATTGGATTATTGGGAACTGTTAGATTATAAAGCCTATAGATAAAGGAAAGAGTATAAACTATAGTTAAAAGCTGTAAGATTTAAAAGATAACATAAATTGCTTTTTGATAACTGATTAGTGGGCTATATTGAATAACACTAATATATTATTAGTTATTAGTTGAAGAACTGAATATTTGTTGGGGGAAATAAAAATGAATGCCTCAAATCTCATTAGTCCTGTACACCAAAGATCAATAGATTCCATGCTCCAGCAGGCAAAATCTAATAACTTTCAAAAAGAAATGCTGACAATGCTACAGATGATTCAGGAAGCAATTGCTTCACAAAAAGAAGATACAAGAAAAAATCACAATGAGATAAAACGTGAGCTAAAAAATAATCAACACAAGATGGAAAAAAAAATAGACAAGAACAGCTTCTTAACATAAATTCCCAGCTAGAAATGTTTCAAAAAAGGATTACAAAGAATTCAGAAAATGGAAGATAAAACAGAAGAAATTAAAAAAAAAAAGATGAAAGAAATAAAAGAATAAAACTGAAGACTGGCTCAGGCAAACAAAAATCTGGAAGATATAGTAACATTAGAAATGGAAGAAGTGTGATACATGTTAAGATTTCAGAACATACTTGAAGATAAGGAGGAAGATTTAATGGAAGTGATTATGAATCTGCTACCAGATGCTTTGCAAATTGACAGAGTTTTAATAATGGAGGACACTGATCAAATGTACAGGCTAAACTCAAGTTATGCAAGAAGAAATATCCAGAGAGGTCCACGTTAGATCTGTCAAGAGAACAATATGGGATGAAATATTGAAGAAAGTAAGGGAAGAACCATTACAATATAGACAAAAGGAAATTACAGTGTTGAAACAGAGCCCCTGGAAGATAAGAGATCTATGAAGACAACAAAGCTGAATAAAAAAGGAATAAATTTTAGATGGCTCGTTCCGGAGGAGATCCTAATTAACTGACACTCTAGAAGATATAGACTGGATTCTATCTTTAAGGCAGCGAATTTCTATGAGAGACATGTAAGCTAACACAAGGTGCACAAGAAGATAAAGAATCCAAAAGAAACCAGAGAGAAAAACCAGCAGAAGATACAGTGATACAAAATGAAGAAGACAAAGAGAAAGAAAACACTGGCCAAGAAGAAGAGGGACTAGTGAGAGAACAAAGACAGAGAAGGAAACCAAACCCTAAATATAATAAATATAATAAGTAAGTTGGAGAAAAGAAATGGGATCCTTTCAATGAATATAAATGGATTAAAGTCCCCTGCTAAATAAAGAATTTTTTTACACAATTACGAAAAGTGGACACAGAAATAATTTGTTTGCAAGAAACGCACATAAAAAACCAACACTATAAATTTTTAGAATGCCCCAAAATTATCTTAAATAGAATAACTGGTATTTAACTGCTAAGAACATCTTAACCTAAGAACCAGGCTCAAAATACCTACATAATGAACAATAGTTCATTAACTGGCAGACTAGGGAAGGTCAAATCAGCTAGAAGAAAATGGAGTATAAAAATAAGAAAACTCCAGAAGATCTTTTTAAACAACCTGATATAAATGTAAGATGCTAATAATTTGCCATTTAATTTAAACAGATAAATTAGCTGTGATCTTCATCACTATTGCAGCTGCTCAAGAGTACCTGAGCTGAATAGTTATTGCCAGCAAGACACCCACACTTTCTAGAATTAAAAGATTTTTGTGGAGGAAGGATCTTGCTCACAGAGTTATTTATTTGATAAATTTAAAACCAATCAGCTCACTAATTAAAATATTTTTATTGTTTAAAGCAGATTACAAAAATGTTGGATATGTTCATTTATTTGTTTGATGCCCATTTTCAAAGGCTGTATTTACATTTACCACAGCTTCCAAAAAAAGAAGAAATAACCACTAAGGATGAAATGAATGGAAATCTCAGTAGTAGCATAGTAGAAGTATATAAGCATAATATAGCATAACTTTCATTTTCATCATCCCCAACACTGAACAGGAGGGATGATAAATTCTGTTGGGATGGTTTGGCAACAACACTTGTGCTTATTATTCTAGTTTTCCAATTAAATGACTTAGCTTTTCTGCAGAAATAAAGACAGATTACTAAAATTTAATCAAGGTTTTGCTTTATTTTTTGGAATGTTCCTCTTTAGGTGTCATACTTAATTTTAAGAAAAATGCTGTGTGGAAGAAAATTCTGATTTTTCACTGCCATCACAAAATAAAATAGTTGTTATAGGTGTGCATTCAGTTGCCTGGCTTGGTCAAGCAGTTCTAATTTTGCAATTGCTGAGAGATGAACTTCATCAGGCCCATCTGCCACACGCAAAGTCCGAATATAGGCAAACCTGTGAAAATATTAAGATTGTGCCAACTTAACAGTACAGAATAGAATAGCTGCTACTTAATAGCCATTGTATATGTTTTTTGGGAGAGTTCTAGTGATTTGGGTTGGTAGTAGTATTTTCCACTTACATTTGAGCCAATGGGAAGTCTTCTGAGAATCCAGCAGCACCACAAATTTGAATAGTACAATCTATCACCTTAAGGACTGCTCGGGGTGCCACCACTTTGATCATAGCAATCTGTGAAGATGAGTTAGAATTTTTTAAAATTAGTGTAGAAATAAAAAGATGTCATTCATGGCAAGCTGAATTTTGAATCTAAGAAAGTGAAAAACTAGTGTTTGATTTTTAATTGTTTCTAAGCCTGAGAGATTCTGAGTGGGACATAACAAATGGGCATGAGGCCTTGTAATATGAGTATCAATCCCACTTTGAGACTTTTATTAATAAAACTCCCTATTTATGTCTCCCTGTGATCCCCTATTTCATTGCTTTCTTAAATCAACACAAATAAATAACTGCATAGTAGAGGACAACCACAAGAAGCACTGTGTGGGATAATCTTATCAAACTTGGTCCAAACAAGAAATTTTTTTTTGCAATAATTTTTTTTGTTACAACAAACATATCATTGTGTGAACAGTGTGGTTCCAGAGTGTCTTGCATTTTAGTGCAGATATGAAAATATTCTCCATATTTAATGTCAGCTAGGTTGATTAGGAACTTATTTGATTTCTCACTTGGTGCAGAATTAGTTTTGATATCAGGATTGATATCAAGATAATTGAAGTCCCCCACTACTATTGTTGTGTGTTTCCTGCATATGTTTGTTACTTGGTTGGCAAAAAGGACATCTATTTTTTTCTGCTTGATTGGGTGGCCTATAATATACACCTATGGCCATGTCATTTTTTCCCTTTTATATTGACCCATATGCATTCTAGGAGGTTTTCATCTTTGGTTTCATGCATTTTCTGTAGCAATATAATGGTTGCACATACAGTACAACTCCACCATCTCTTTTATGGGGTCTGGTTTTTTTTGAACAGTTTGTATCCTTCTACCAGTATGTTCCAATCATGGGTTTCATCCCACCAAGTTTCTG
>AZIM01008180.1:23130-34628 GCA_000516915.1 Ophiophagus hannah | reverse complement strand
GTTATACCGGTTGGATCCCATCCCTGGTGGAAGTGAGCCTTTCTACTTCCATTTTATTATCAAGAATTTACCATTATCTTCAAATTAAAGAATTGCCTTCCAACAACAAAAAACACAAGTTTGCAAACTGCCTGAATTAGTAACACAGCACATAATTTTGTATGTTAAATATTGAACCACAAAGTGGAAGAGGAAAAATATTTGTGAGAAATATTTACTGTGTTTTTGCTTGTCAAATTTAAAAGGCCATTGGACTCCATAAAGATTGTGACAGCAATAATGTAACCATGAAGCAGCAACTAGGCAAACTGCTGAATAGTCTGAATTATGCTTTGGAAATTGTGTAATGTATGCTCTGAAATTGAGCAAATGAATGAGACCTAAAGGTAAGCTGTTCTCTATAAAATCCACTCTGAACTTACCACACTAAGCTGGGCATGAAAAAGCAAAGCAACTTACTTGTTTTGAAGAGGAGGATATAGAATAAAGAAAGAAGATTGACTAACAGTTTTAGAAGACTGCATAGTTTTGTTTATCTTGAATATTCCCAAGGCAGTAATCAATGCTGTATTAGCTCCAAATGTAATTTTGGCTAAACACTGAATCCAGACATACTGGATGGCTGGATACTCTCAGGAGGCTGCAGGGAGGCCTCCTAGGCCCNCAGGGAGGCCTCCTAGGCCCAAAACAGGGCCTAGCAAGCCTCCCTGGAGCCTCCTGGGAGCAGAAACGGCGTGGAGGGCCTGCCACACCCCCAGCACCCTGTTTTCGCTCCTAGGAGGCCTCCCTGCACTTACCTGAGAGCCAGACAGGTCTCATGGGGACTCCTGGGAGGCGCAGGGCAGGGTGGATGGGGCCAGCTGGTCGTCAGAACTACTGGTTTGGTGAACTGGATGTAAAATTAGCATCCAATTTGCCCGAACCGGCCCAGACCGGCTGAATCCCACCCTGTTTTAAGTTCAAAATTTTTGCAAATGGTTGTAAATTTGATTTGAGTTCTTATGTGGGTGATATTGAAAAATGTTTAATACATCTAGTTTCAGAATATATGTTATAAGAATCATCATAACTTCTGTTGACATCTCATTTTTCTCTCAACTGGAAATTCAAGGTTCTAATGTAATTTTTTTTTAAAAAGTTTTTTATTTTTACAACAAAAAGAACAAATAAAACCATCTTTCAATTTTACAGTGTGTCAGTTGGGTACATATATCTTGTGCGCATAGTAATATTGAGGCACAACATAAAAGAAGAAATATATTGTTTCAGGGAGATATTAACATGATTCTGCTTGATAGTGAAATGTGTTGTATTAAAGAAATGGAAAATGTCAGATCATAGGTTCATCTGTTGGTCACTCATATTTGTCAAGCAGGAAGCCTTGTCTCGCTTGCAACAAAACCACAAATGGAGCTACTGGAAGCTAGATGGTTTAGCAAGAGGGGTTAGCAAAGCATTTGTGACATCCAGCTACTCTAGCCCAGCAACAGGGGAGGGGGGGAGCTGGAACTCAAAGTAACCAATGAATGATTGACAAGTTATATTTCTGTGGTTTGAAGCTTTTGGAGTGTAAATATGTGGTGACAATCTACAGGAAGATTGTTCAGATGTTGCTTTGGCTAAATTGCTCTGAACCTTTGCACAAATAAAACTATTTTTGATTCCAAGGTCTGAGTCTTGTCATTTCCTGCAACAATATTATTGTACATTTCTTATTTGATTATATTCATAGACCATTCTAATCAACATTATATATTATATTGTTCCATTATCATATTATCATTAACATTATAATTTCAGTTCTATATTATCTTTCAAAAACAAATCTCATCCTTGCAAAATTATATTCATATTCTTACTCATTCAGAGATAATAAATTATAGTGTATTATTACTGTTACCACATATTTTAGTTTCTTACTCTTCTATCTAACCATTCATAAAATGAATACCAAATCTTATAATACTCTTTTTCTTCCTCTAATTGCCATTGTTAGTCTACTCATTTCCACACATTCCATAATTTTCTTAATCGTTTCCTCTGTCAGAATTTTCTCACTTTTCCAATTTTGTGCAAATACAATTCTAGCTGCTGTTAGTACATTAATAATCAAACATGTTATCTTTTTATTATAACCTTCAGGCAAAATGCCCAATAAAAATATCTCTGGTTTTAGAACTATATGTTGTTTTATCATTTTTTCCAACCACATGTGTATTTTAGTCCAGTATCTTTTAGCTTCTATGCATGTCCATCACATATGGTAATATGATCCAGGTATCTGATGACATTTCCAACATTTCGCAGATTTGTCTTTAAACACCTTTGCTATTCTTGCTGGGGGTAGATGCCACCTATAAAACATCTTATACAAATTCTCTTTAAAGGCCACTGACATTGTTAGTTTATAATTTCTTGTCCATAGTTTTTGCCATTTATCCAAATCTATCCCATATCCAAAAAATTTCCCCCATGCAATCATTGTTTCTTTAACTTGCTCTTCTTCTAGTTTCACTCCTAATAAATAACCATATAATTTTTAAATTAGCCTCTCTTCAGTGCCTGTTAAGATTTTATCTAGTTCAGGCAATTCTTTATAAAACCCATCCCTCTTACTGTTTTTTTCATATCTTGAATGTATTTGCAAATATGAATATCAATTCATATTCATCCCTTGTTCATCTAATTCTTGCTTTGTTTTGAGTTCACCATTTAGAACTTCATTATATCTAATAATATGTTCCATTTTAAAAACATTTGGATATGCAAATGCCTCTATTGTCGATAACCAGACTGGTATTTTCATATAATGATACTCCCTTATTTTCTCCCATATTGTTAAAAATGCGTCCCTGATATAATGTCTCAAAAAATATCCATGTGCCTTACTTTCATTATGCCATAAAAATGCATGCCACCCCAATTGCAAATCATGACCTTCCAATGTTAACAATCTAACATTTTTCAATACTATCCATTCTTTCATCCATATCAATATTACTACCTAGTAGTATAATTCCCAATTGGGTAGTCCAAAACCTCCTCTCGTTCTAGTATCCTGCAACAATTTTAGCTTAATTCTTGTCTTTTTCCCCCTACTATATAAATTTCAACATTGTTTTATTTATGTCCTCAAAATATTTTTTCTTCAGTTTTATTGGAATAGTCTGGAATAAGTATAGTGTTTTTGGCAATATTTTAATTTTAATTGTCACTATTCTCCCTGTTAAGGATAGTTGTAAATTTTTCCATTTTTCCAAGTCTGTCGCAAATCTGTTGTTTCAATCTATCATAATTGTCCTCTTTAAGAGTTCCACATCTTGCTGTCATTTGTATCCCCAAGTATTTGACCTATTTTGTGATCTGAATATTTAATCTATCCATTAATATTTTCTTTTGTTTTTCTATCATATTCTTCACTAGGATCTTAGTTTTTTCCTTATTTATTTTCAGTCCTGCAATCTCTCCATATTCTTCTATCTTTTCTATCAACTTAGGGCCTGTATCCAACGGTTCTTCCAATATAAAAACCAGCTCATCTGCAAATGCTTGTAATTTATACTCTTCCTTTTTTATTTTCATTCCCTTTATTTCTTTATTTTTCCTAATGTTTCTATTCAATACTTCCAAAGTCAATACAAATAGCAATGGTGACAGCGGACATCTTTGCCTAATTCCTTTTTTGATATTAATATTGTCTGTCAGGTCTCCATTTATCATTACTCTTGCTGCTTGCTTGTAATATATCGCCTCAATTGCCTTAATAAATCTATCTCCAAAGCCCATCTCCTCCAGTTGCGACAACATAAATTGCCAGCTGACATTGTTAAAAGCTTTCTGGGCATCTAAAAAAACCAAAGCCATTTGTTTCTCTGGGTGTGCTTCATAGTATTCCAGTGTATTCAATATTATCCTCATATTGTTTTTTATTTGCCTCTTAGGCATTTTGATCTGGGTATATAAAGTAATTCAAATATCTTTTAAGTCTTTCTGCCATTATTGAGGCAAATATTTATTAGTCTGCATTTAATAGGGATGTTGATCTATAGTTTTTTATTTGTTGTAAGTCGGTATCTTCCTTTGGTATAAGTGTAATGTATGCCTCTGTCCATGAATCAGGAACTTAATTTTTTTATCAAAAACTCATTCATTGCTTCAAGCATTATAGTACTAATTGATTCCTGTAATGTCTTATAAAATTCTGCTGGTAGCCTATCCGGGCCAGGAGCTTTCCCAGTGTTTTGTCTATTTATTGCTTCTATCAATTCCATCATTGTTATTTTCTCTTCTAACATTGTCTTAGCTTTATCAGGTATTTTTGGTAATTCTGCTTCTCACAAATACTGTTTAACTTTCCCTTCTGCGATAATCTCTTGCTCATATAATTTCTCATAATACTTCTGCACTATTTTTTTTATTTTCTTCATTACCATAGCATACTGTTCCGTTTTCCTCTATTAATTGTGCTATTCTTTTCGATTCACTCTCTTTTTTCAGTTTGTATGCTAACCATCTACCTGATTTATTTGCATTTTTGAAAAAAATCTGTTTAGCTCTCTTAATTTTTTGTGCCAGTTCTTCTTTTTCCATTAGTCTCATTTTATGTTTAACTATATCCATTTGATTTTTAAAATTCTTATGCTGTGGATTTCATTGTAATTCTTTTTCTAATTTCTTATAATCCTCTTCTGAGATCTGGTGTGTTTGTCTTTTTTTATATTCCTTCTTTTTGTATAAGTTATAATCACACCTCTACTATAAGCCTTCATAGTATCCCATACATTTTGTAATGAAGTTTCCTCCTTTTTATTTTCCTTAAAAAAGAAAGCCAATTCTTTTCCCATGGTATTAGTGAATTCTTTTTCCTTCAAAATTGAATTGTTCAAAGTCCATCTTGACCTTTTTCTTTGTCCCTTCCATTTTACCCATATTGTATTATGGTCCGCCCAAGTACTTGTTTCAATGTTTACTTCTTGAATATTTAAGATTAAGTCTGTTGACATCCAAATCATATCAATTCTTGACCACGAGAAGTGTCTATTAGAGTAAAATGTATATTGTCTGTTCTTGCTATTCAATTCTCTCCATATGTCTTTAATACTTAGTTCCTCTGCCATCTTAAAGAAGGATTTCGGCAATGTCTTTCTATTTTTTTAATTTACTTTCTGTGTTTTGTAGTCCAATTCTGTATCTACAATAGCATTAAAATCTCAAAGAATGCATATATTATCATATTCCAATTCAATTATCTTGTTACGTAATTTCTTGTAGAATTCGTCTTGTTTTTCATTTGGTGCATATATTGCTATTAAGAGCATCTTTAAGTTACTATCTGTTATTTCCACCATCAATATTTTTCCTTCTTCATCTGTAAAGATTCGTTTAACTTTAATTGTATTTTTAATATATAAGACTACTCCTCTCTTGTTTTGTTGTGCCAGTCATGTGTATAGATTACCAATTCTAGGGCAATTCAAAACCTATGCATGTTGTTTTTTAATATACACTTCTTGTAAACAAATTATGTCCATTTTAATTTCCTTTTAGTGTCTGAATTCAGTCCATTTATGTTTATGGAGATTAGTTTCTTTTCATCTTCCATGGTTTATGCTTTATATGTAGGGTTTATTGCTCTTGTTGTTCTTTGCTCCCTTGGTTCTTTGAATTCCACCCTACCACTACTGCTCCTCCTTCTTGTCCATTTCTTTATCCATTTCTTCAGCCATCTCACTCGTATTTTAAGTTCTTCCTCTCTTGCTCTCTCATCTTCTTTTCCTCTGAAGTATTCATCATAAAATAACTCTGCGTTCTCAACTGAATCCAATCTATGTCTTTGTTCTTGCCATATGAACATCAGGCCTTCAGGGATCAGCCATCTATAATTCACTTCTTTCTTGATTAAGATCTTAGTCAGGAATTGATATTCTCTTCTCAAATCTCTCTTTCCTTGGTACTTATTTTAAGACTTTAATCTCCTTTCCCTTATACTTCAAGGGGTCATCTCTTGCTTTCTGTAGTATCTCTGTTTTGATTGTTTCTTAGTAAATCTCACATGGACTTCACTAGGTAGTTTATTCTTCATGGCATATCTAGTATATATTCAGAATACTTCATCCATTCCACCCATCATTTTTTCTTTAGATACCTCCATGGCTCCTGCCAAGACTTCTGTCATTATTTCTGCAAGGTTTTCTCCTTTTTCTTCCTCAACATTTTGAAATCTTAAGTAAAAATCAGCTTTGTCCATCTCCCAGGCTATCATTTTTCCCCTTGTCTTTCTCAACTGCTATCAGTCTGTTAACTATTTCTCCTACTTTCTTCTCTGTCTGTTCACCTCTTTCTTCCATCTTTTGCATTCTTTCTTCATTTTTCATCATCATTTGTTGTATATTTTCCATTTTATCTTCCATCCTTCCCATCTTCTCTTCCATCTTTCCAATTTTATTATCCATGCACTTCCCTTCGTCTTGTATTGTTTGCAGTATTAATTTTAATTCTTGCATTGAAACCTCCTCCTTCTTCTCTCTCTCCTTTCCCTGCTGCAACATGGCTTGTATGGATCATTGACTGGCTGGGCTCAGAGATGAGGAGGTGGGAATCGATGATCCAATAGCAGTTGTCTTCCTCATCCCAGATTAATTATAATCCACTCAAAAAAATCCAAAACAAAATTTTCAGGTTCTTCTCTACCTTAATCCAAGCTTAGAAGAAAAAGGGAAAAATAAAAATAAAAAAGAAGTAAATAAAAACCAAGCTCTTTATATCCAGGAGATATATAAAAAATATAAAATACAAAAATCTGGTATCAAAAAAAGAAGAAAAGAAAAAAAAATCAAAAATACAAATCCACCAGCTTCTAGAAGAAGAAAAAAAGTAAAAACAATAAACTGAAGAAAAAAAGGAAAAAGGAAAAAGACAATGTTCCAATCAGACCAAGTGTTATAAAGCAGAAAGGCCCAAAGCGCACACCAGCAGAAAAAATAGGGGAAAAAAAACCAAGTTGAGATTGCCACCTGTAGTTTAAAATTTAAGTCACAAAATAAGCCTATGCCTCAGTATAACATCCAACAAGCCAACATGCCAACAAGCCAAAGCCAAAAACATCAATAGTATATTGTCCAAGGTCACAATAATCTTTTCTCTTTTATTTAACTTTCCAGTTGTTTACAAAGTCTATGAGAGCCGCACCTGTTTTCAGTGCTCACTGTCTATCTTCTTTTTCTTCTAAACATCCTGTAGTCAAAACAATTTAGTCTTTGATCTCTTTTAAAATTTCCAGTTTTTAAATATATGTGACCTCTAGATGGAAGTATTGCTTAGCTTTCTCTTTTGATTATATTGTATCCAATGAATTCTAACTGTTTCCTTTTAAAAAGTGAGAGTGAAAGGGGAAAAATGATCCAGATTTTTAAGATTAAAAACAAAAGTTAAAATTAATCTTCTATTGATTATTGTTACAAAGTCCAGTCCAGTTAAATAGAAAAAATTATCTTAAAAAATAAATAAATAAAATAAAATAATAAAATTTTGACAGCTAGCAAAATGCTCTATTTTGCTGCTGTTCTCCGCTTTTCTGTCTTCTTTCTTCTAAACACTCTTCCCCCTTAGAGTACTCTTCTATTTTTATTTAAGAAAAAATGAAAATTCTCACCCCAAACCGACAAATTTTCCTTCCGATCTTCTTTCCTTCCAGGGCTGTCACAGCTTTCTAGCAGCTTTAATGGCTGCTTCCCTTCGCTGCCAGACTTCAGGAGCTTTCCTGGATCGACCAGGGACTTTGCATTGTCCCTGGGATCGACAGGATTTGCTCCCTTCACTCACCATCTCTCCAGGACAGTTTGGGTCCGATTGGACTGTCTGGCTGTGGGGATTTCAGCAGCTTTCCCAGACCTCTGGAATCACCATTGTTCCACCGTGATGCCAGCCCCACCCTCTAAGGTTCTAATGTAATTTAATTGTGCAGGATTCATAGTACAAAATCAGACAACCATTTTTTAAAAACATTCTCTGCTTGTATGCTTGCTTACTTACATATATGTTTACTTGAGCATACAACATCCAAAAATAGAGTACCACAATTGACACACAAATTGAATCAGCAGAGGTAAATTATTATCTGCTTATCTAGTTCCTTATGTTTTCTTGGCAGCATTTTCAGAAGTGGTTTGCCATTGCCTTCTTCTCTCTCTGAGAAAGAATACCTGGCTTGGGTGTCAGCAACCCATGGCTCTTTGGGCCCTCTGCTGTGGCTCCCTGTCCCATCACTGTCTGGCCCCACTCCTTGCTCTCCCCTCCCTCCCCTGGCTTNGTCCCATCACTGTCTGGCCCCACTCCTTGCCCTCCCCTCCCTCCCCTGGCTTGAGAAGGTAAGGGTGACAGCAGGGGATGGAGAAGCATCTGAGGCTGATTGCTCCATTGCCTCATCTCTTGCTGGAGCTTCTTCTGGTCTTTTTTGGTGCTGGGCATGTCTCGGTCACTTGAGGAGATGTGCAACCTGCTCTCCACCTTGAGACACTGGCCCGACCTGGCCACAACCAATGTCAGCCAAGCTAACATGAGGGCTGGTGGGATGGGAATGGGATCCCAGAGGAGGGGATGATGGAAAGGTGGATGGAACCACAGCACCCATCCACAGCTTTAAGAAGCTCAAGGCAGTGGGAAAAGGGGGCTGGCTCCAGAAAACCTCATGTGCCCACTCCAGTGGTCAGCCATAGCACCCTGGCTGAGGAACAAGTGCCAGCCATGGTGGAGGCTTCCCTCCTCTTCCTCCTCCCCCTCCTCCTCCTCTTGTAACCCCCTGGCCAGCTGTGGCAGGGCCAGGAGGGTGTGCACAAGCAGGGAGACCCTCCTCAAGAAAGCGGCTACCCACCCCACATGTGCCTTTGCTGCGCTTAGGCCAAGCCCAGCTTCTCACTTAAGGGTGTCACCACTCATGCACACCCTCCCAGCCCTGCCACAGCCAGCCAGGGGGTCACAAAAGGAGAAGGAGAGGGAGGAGGGTCTCCCGAAGGGAAGTCTCTGCTGTGGCTGATGCTTGTTCCTCAGCCAGCCTGGATTTCCAAAAAGTTGCCAAGAAGAAAGAAAAACAGTAGCAAAGAGCCCCAAGGAGAGCTCGCCAGCTTGGCCCAGCCTCAGCTTTCTGAGAGAGAGAGAAGAGACACAGAGACACACACAGAGAGATACAGAGATATAGAGATACAGAGATACACTCACAGAGAGAGACAGAAAGAGACAGATACAGAGAGGGGGAGAGATAGGAAGGGGGAGAGAGAGACATAGATAGACACACAGAGAGAGATACAGAGAGAGTGGGGAAGACAGAGGGGAAGATAGGGAGAGGGGGAGAGAGAGATACAGAGAGGGGGAGAGAGAGACACACACAGAGAGAGATACAGAAAGGGGGAGAGAGATAGAGAGAGTGAGTGATACAGAGAAAGGGGAGAAGGGGAAGAGAGGGAGAGGGGGAGAGAGATACAGAGAGAGATACAGAGAGAGGAGAGAGATACAGAGAGAGATGAGAGAGAGAGAGATGAGAGAGAGAGATGAGAGANGAGATACAGAGAGGGGGAAGAGAGGGGGAGAGAGATACAGAGAGGGGGAGATACAGAGAGAGGGGGAGAGGGGGAGATAGAGAGGAGGGACAGAGAGACAGAGAGAGATACAGAGAGATACAGAGNGGGGAGAGAGGGAGAGGGGGAGAGAGATCCAGAGAGAGGGGGAGAGAGGGAGGAGAGAGAGAGGGAGAGGGGGGAGAGAGAGAGACATAGAAAGATCAGAGAGAGGGGGAGAGGGAGGGAGGGGGAGGGAGAGAGAAGGGTGTTTTTAACAACCAGTTCTCTGCCCTAATGATCGGCTATGTAGGTGTGGCTAGGCGGTCATGTGACTGGGTGGGAGTGAGTGATATTGAGTTGGCCAGGCCCACCCAGGTTTTGTGGCTCCCTGTGTTTCTTTTCCTGTGGGAACAGGTCCAAATTGCCCTTTGAATGTTTATGGTTGTAGACCCCTGGACTGGCTCAAAGTGATCCAGCTGGCTTCATGCCTAAGGAATGACTCCCAATTTTTCGCCTGATGTCTTAACCCACTACACCAAACTTGCTCTCCTAGCAGTAAAATAAAGATAAAAATGAAGCAGCTAAAACTACTTCAGTAAAACTACTTCAGTAAAACAACACCTAAATTATCCGAAGAACAAGCAAAATATTTGCAAGGCCAAATGATTCTTGCCTTAAAAAAAGATCATGTCTGGCTGTTTCAGTAACAATTAGGATGTGAATCAGACTTCTCTTGCTAAACTATCCCAAGTCTGGGAGAAGCTGCTGGAACATGTCATTCCCATTAATTAAGCATTCAAGGGAAGGACAACAAAATAGAGTTTTTCTGAAGATAAAAAAATCTAGATGGATTCATGTGGATGATTCTACCGTTGCAATTGTTATTGTTCAGGAAATGAGAGAAAAAGTATGTGCTCCCCAAAAGGTAGAAACTGTTTCAGGCCAACTTTACTGTAACATACAAAATAATTCTAAGCATAATTCTTTCTAGTTTTGTCAACTACTAGAATTATTTCATAGACTAATACTCTTCACTTTTTAAAAAAGTGAATTGATTCTACATTTACTCCAGAGAACATCTTATTTATAGTTTCATTTTGTTTTCTTTTGTCAGCACAATAATTCTTGAGCTTTATACATTACTGTCTGCAAGTAAATATGCATCTTTTTTCTCTAAGCAATTTGACATGTAAGTTTTACCTATAGCATCATATAGGTACAGAGAACAACTGTTCACAGAAGTATTAACAGAAACTCCTACCCCCAAAAAAGTCTGTATGTTGAATCCAAACACAGTGATTCTTAAGTGGGCGCGCATGAGGAAGGAGCAGGACTCAGGAATGCAAGAAACTCTTTATTTACAAAGTGGATTCAAAAAGCAAAGAAACGCGGCCAGCGCCAGCTTTTTATAGCTGGTGCTGTCCAACACTTCAGCCACTGACAGGAACTCATTCTTCCCGCCAGCGGCTGAACCAATAAGTGGAGTCTTACATCAGACTCCACTTTGCCTGTAATGTAGGTTCATGTAACTGTGGCGTCATGCATATTTAACACCCCTTCCTTCTTAGTTCAGGCCGACCAATCACCACATACGCGGCAGACATAGTCCTTCAGTAGGCGGGGCTTCTGTGGGTGCAACTGGGCCTGCGCAGTTCAGTTGTTCCTGAGGTCGTGGCCTGAACAGACAGGTCTGCCGCTGCTCCAGACTCCGCCCTTGGAAACGCCTCGAAAGTTTCCAGGGGCGTGGCAGTTTCTGTTGAGCTCAAGGCCTCAGAAGTACTACGCTGGACTCCTACCCCCACAGCTAAGTCCTCCACTGTTTCATTTGGGGTTTCCCTTGCTAATCTGTGTCTTTGTGGGGTTTGTAATTTTCTGGGTGTCATTGTGATTGTGATCACTCTGCGGCCCTGTTTAGGGTCAGTCGCTCTCTACTACAGGGTGGGGAGC
>AZIM01008161.1:2977-15335 GCA_000516915.1 Ophiophagus hannah | reverse complement strand
TTTATTGTTCGTGTTTTTAGTTGTGAGCCGCCCCGAGTCCTTTGGGAGATGGGGCGGCATACAAGTCCAAATAAAATAAAAAATAAATAAAATAAATCTCCAATTTAGACCTTCAGAATTCTTTATACCTTTAATATAACATATAAGTTGTAGAACTCAATTGAAAAACAAATTAAAATGTTTCAGAGGAAAAAATAAAAATACTTGGTTGCATAAGTGTACACACTGTCTTATATATAAGTAACATAAGTAAGAATGTGGCTATATTCAGAATTAACCAATCAACATTCAAACTGATGTTAAGTAGTAAATACATACCTGTTAAAGTGATTCTGATCAAGCCCATCTAAAGTTCAGTGGTTATAGTAGGATTTTTCTGATATTTACACAATTGCCTCTTAGAGCAAAAGCCATGATCTCTAAAGAACTTAGAAAGCATCAAAAGATTCTCATTGTAAGAATTTATCAGTCTGGAGGATACAAAACCATTTCCAAGGCACTGAATATATCATAGAATACATTAAAGATAATCATCAACTGGAGAAAATATGATACAACAGTGACATTACAAGAATTGGATGTCCCTCAAAATTGATGAAAAAACAAGAAAAAACTGGCAGAACTTTTTGGCCAAGTACTGACTGTATAATTTTCCATATTCTTCATACATCTGGGCTATGAGGTAGAATAGCAAGAGAAAACTTTTTCATACAAAGAAAAAAATTCAAGCCCAGGTACATTTTCCAAAACTTAAATCAAGCCTGACAAAAGTATATGGGAAAATGTGTTATGAAAGTGGAGGGAATTATGAACAATTCTCAATATTTTGTACAAATAGTCAATATTTGTACAAAACTTTCAGGCCTCTATGAAAATACTGAAGATAAAGAAGAATTTCACCTTTCAACATTACAATGACCCAAAGTATAGCTCAAATCAACAAAACAATGATTTCACCAGAAGATCAATGAAAAAAATCATTCTTCTTGCTGGAATTCCCCAGCCAAAGCCTGGATGTGAATCCAATGGAAAATCTATGGAGTGAGCTGAAGAGGGCTGTGCATATGATATGCCCTTGCAATCTGATAGATTTGGAGCACTTTTGCCAGGAAGATTCCTAAGGCAAGATGCGTCATGCAGACAGAATCCTACTTCATAAGCCTGAATGTTGTCAATAAAATCAAACAGTGTTTTAACAAAGTATTAGTTTAAGCATGTTATTTTAATTTTTTTATATTTTATTTTTTCTTAGATTTTAGTTTGTTTTTCAACTGAATTGTACAGCTTATATGTTATATTAAAAGTGAAAACAAATCTGAAGTCTTTTATCTGATTTTTTATATCTCAAACGCTTGTCATTTTAACAGGCTTTAGTTTTACTTATTATACCCACTGTATAAATCCACGAATATATTCTATCAGTGATAAAGGATAGAAATTCCATGTATTTTTACTGCAAATATACCTCGTTTCTCTGGCTAAAAATGAAATTCCAAGTATATTTTTTCCAGGAAAAAAATATGAATGTTCATATGAGCAACAAATAAAATACACCATTTACTCCTTGGTAATATAGAAAAATGTGGGATAGACAGCATCTCCACCAGATGGATTTATCAATCAATTGATCAATCGCAGTCAACACGTAGTCTTCAACAGAACTACATCTACTGCAGGGATGTCAAATATAAGGCCCACAGGGGGCCATCCTGGAAAATGTAGGGTCCAGTCTATGTCGCTTCAGCCTGGTGTATCCAATGAGAAGGGGAAACATCGGGCCAGATTGGCTTCAGCCCCGTCTACCCAATGCAATGAGGAAACATTGGACCAGCATGGCTTCAGCTCAGTCTACCCAATGTAAAGAAGAAACATGCCAGCAGCCACCCATACGCCCCGCCCCCACGAGATCAACGACAGCCCTGATCAGCCCTCAATAAAATTGAGTTTGACACCCCTGATCTACAGGGAAGGAAGCATATAGTACTCCAAGCTTCTGTCTTAGGCCCAGCACTCCAACGTCTTCATAAATGATTTATATAAAGGGATAGAAGGGGAGCTCAGCAAATTTGCAAACTGGAGAAAATAGTCAATAATTGAGAAAGGATAGACTCATGATCCAGAAAGATCTTGACAGACTTGAATGCTTATCCAACAAAAGTATCACTTTATGGTCCTTTGGTAAGACCACACTTGGTATACTGTGCCCAGTTTTGGTCCCCATAATACAAAAAAGATGCTGAGAACTCTAGAAAACATGCAGAGAAGAGCAACAGAAATGATTAGTAGACTGGGTGATAAAACATATGGTTGCAACTGGGTATGTCTAGTCTAATCAAAAGAAGGATTAGGGGTAAGATGATAGCAGTCTTCAGTATTTGAAGGGTTATGAAATAGGTGTCAACCTATTTTCCAAAGAACCTGAGGGCAGGGCATGAATTAAGGGATAGAAACTTTTCAAGGAAAATATCCAACCTAGAACTAAGGAAAAATTTCCTGACCATGAGATCAAATCATTAATGGAATGGCCTACCTCCAGAAGCTGTAATTGCTCTATCACTGGAAATTTTTAAGAAGAGATTTCACAGCCATTTGTCTGGACTGGTATAGGGTGCAGACAAATTGAGAGGGGAGGTTAGGAGTTGGACTAGAAGACCTTCAGGATCCCTTCCAACTCTGTTACTCTGTTATTCCTTATAGTTTTTACCAGCCAACATTGGTTGGAAGCAAGGACAACCCGTTTTGTAGAAAGGGAAGCATTCTTAGACTCAAACCATAGTAACGAAATAAAGAGATGCTCAGGAAAATTCAAAGAATATCCAGTGATTCCTTCTTTTTGTGCCTGCTTTAAAAACAAGGTTAAATACATTGTTTATGTTGTATGATGGCTTTTAAAAATTATTAGGAAAAGATGAATGTAAAAGCACAGTAACAAGAAGGCAAGAACTATATTAAAATTTTANTTAGCCACATTTCTTGTAGAATTATGTAAACTAATAAACTAGTAAATATTTCATAGTTGTAAAGTTTGCATTGGACAGCAGTGCAAAATTATAATGGACACACCCACTGGGAAAACATCCTATCCGGTCACAGGCTAGTAAATTTTTGCTGGGCATTTGCATCATACCAATCATGAATCTGTGTCTCTGTTGGGAATACATTGTTGCACTTCCCCTTCTGCTTTCAGTTCAATATACTGCAATGAAATGCAGAAGCTTTAGTATGAATTAAGAACATGTTGCTTCTTAAAAGGATTGAATCTGGGGCATTCTCATCACAGAACAAATAGCTACAGCCAGACCTGCATTAGATTGATTTCTATAGCTGCCCATCTCAGCAAATGACTCTAGGTGGTGTTGGTTTGATGTCCCTATCAGTAGTATGCTTAGTTAACCATTGACATAGTTTGTCTTACTGAACAAAACTGCTTTTCCAAAGACAAATGTTATAGCTTTGTTCTTCTTTTACCATCTTGCTTATTCTCCCCTTCTTTATCTTGCTCTTTGGGAATCTACCTATTTGTGGCACAGTGCCCTCTTAAAGTACTGTAAGGCTTCAAATGGTTTGAGGAACCATATATTGCCAATAGTACAATGAATTTCAATTACTAGCCCTATTGATGCCAGGTGCTATTCCACAGTGGTACAATATTCCATTTCCTTTTTCTCAGGCGTGATTTGGCCTTGCTGGGAATTTTTCTGTTTGCATGAAAAATGCTGACATAAGTTGGATTTAAACAAATGCAAAAAAATCCTAAATAGTTTCAATAGCTTCAAAGGCACAAAAGTAGTCCTCTCAATTGTTAAATCAATATATTTTGGTTTCTCAAAAACAGCCTATAATCATTTAAATCCTTGAAAAAAATTCTGTTTTGAGATTTATGAACATTAATTTGAAGTCGATGCACCCGAAGTTTTATTACAATAACTAAGTGACTGTACTGTCTAGTTCCAAATATTCCATCTTTACAGAATATAGAAACTGCTGAAATAACATTACAGAAATGGCAGAAGCAATATATATCATATGTGCTATGGTTTGGCATGCACTTATGATCACAGGAAGCTGTTTTTCATTTCTGTTATATCCCTTGATGGCAGGGATATGGAACAGAAAAGACAAAATGTAATGCCGAAGTCTGTAAGATTGGATTCCTTACTATTGTATGGGGGGAATGTATCTAGTTAACTATTAGATACTCAAAAGAGTTCTTCAAAAGTGCTAAATTGGGATACACAAATACATATGCACAATGATAATTAGCATCAAATTGGGAAGAAAAAAAAATCCTGAAATGCCATTTATTTAATTCCATGTGCACTTTGAAAAATAACAAATGTAATATTTTCAATTTCCTCCCCTTTCTGTTCTTATTTCAAGACTTTCCTTTTGACAAGATCAATCAGAAAGGAAGGAAAGAAAGTAGATATTTATATGACTATTTTCAGACTTTTGTCATTCAAATGTATTATGCAGAGCAAAAGGAGAATTATATTCAACTAATTCTGACTCCTTGATCCAAAATGTCCTTGGCATCAGTTTTATTTTCTGTCAGCTAGTGGAAGTTAACAGTAAGTTGAAATGATGCTAAGCATCAGACATTTTACTTTGAGATCAAACATGTTGCCATAAGAATGAATTAAATTTGCCATCTTTGTGAAAAGTGACACAAGGAACATGAATGAGGCAGAGACACTTTTTAACTGGTAAAAGTTCATGAATAAACAGTTTTCAGTAGAGATGGTTAAAGATGACCAATGTATGAATACAATCAATGTATAAGAAGCTTTGAAAATATAGTTGTTTGTATGATATAAATATTATCGCAATCTGAGATGGACTCTGTCTTATCTTATTAGCTGGACTATAATGATTTGATAGATAACACTGAGCTAAAACCAGAGGTAATCGATGTTTTCTCCAGGCAAGATGAAAGTAATTGAATTCCTGTTTATGAATAAACAATAATCAGGCTATCTTGCCTCTTCAAATTCAGGTATATTAACTCCAGCTTTTTTTTTGTTTTTTTAAGTAGAATATTATTGAAAAAGAAGTTGTCTTCTTTAAATGAAATGTCAAATGTCACAGGAAAAATCCAGAAAGTTAGATTCACTGTTTTTCCAAGGGCCCTAAATTAATTTGGATCCCTATTAAATAATAAATTAGCAAGTATATTTTAGACCAATTTACAGCAAATAAAACCTTCTTAATATAAGTTTTCTAGTAACCAGCAATTTGTTAGAACCTTTAAATAAACCTACATAACAATTAATATTCTCTTTAGTTGAAATGCAGAACCACCAACAGCACCTGCTGCAATTCAATACCTAGGAATGTGGATGTCATGTCATACACTTAAATATGTTTGTTTTATATTCTGACCAAAAATATGAAAAACAAACAGTGAGTTTCTCTTAGAATAGTTGTTTGTGAACTTTATGAAGCTGATTACTGCAAGAATGCAGTAAGATCTAAACATTAATAACAGCCAATATTTTAGCAATGTCATGTAATTCCAGATTTTTTTCAGAGATTTTAGGCAGATCTATAAACTATTATCCTGTAAGTTAATTTATGTAAACTGACATTTTAAAGTCCCATACATTCTATTGCAAAAGAGATCAAAATTTTAATCCTAAACACACATAAGGATTAGATCTCACTCAATATAGTGAATCTTACTTCTGAATTAACAAGATTACATCGTTAGTTTACAATCCTATGCATTTCCCTTAAAGTATGTAACATTTAACTTCACTGCGCTTACTTCTGAGTAGAGATGTACAGGAATATGTTATTACACATGTATTTCATTATCTTATTTAAATAGAAAATAATGCTGATACCATTATATTTTCTCTGAAAACAATGACAAAATATATAAGGGGCATTCTAAAACAGGCATTAGCAACTGAAAAACTGGTTTATCATTTTTCTTATAAGAATAATCAGAAATAAAATAGTTTTTATTCATTTATACTTTGCATCATTTTAAAAATCAGAAATATATACAAAGGTTTTATCTAAGCTCTTTACATTTTTATAAAATTGCTTTAAGTAATTTGCTACAGGAAAAGTACAATAGGTTATTTGTAAATTATTGACTCAGAAATTGTTTATTTCACTTTGGCATATTGACCCTAAGATTAGAATACATTTTAAACTCATTTTATTTTGAAAGGAAACTCACACTTTAGCACATTTGAGAACAATATACAATAAGTGCACAAACACAAACACACATGCACAATTTTAATATTGGCAACTCAATCTTTAAATTATGATTTTAGGATGTATCAAATACATACTGCATTACTGTGGTGTAACATTTCAATTATTTGGAAGTTTGCATTGCAGAGAACTGCCAATATTTTCCTTGGTGTTTCTGCACTAAATTCTAAAAAATCATAACTGCTGTTACTATCTACTTATTCAACTTCTAGTATTGATGCATCAAAATCTGTGGAATAAATAAACTATTGCAACATAATGATTATACCCAAAACAAAATGCACTGGACTGTTCTTTTTTTCCCTATCTTATAAAATGGGTCTTATCTCAATATATTACGCAAAACTATAGTTTGTTGTTAACAAAAGAAAATATTTGCAAATGGAGTTACTGCTTACTATGGAGAGTATATTTTTATCATTATAAATAGGTTAATATCAGAATAAAATAAAACACATTGCAGGATATGATAATTTCTATAATATCACTAATTAAAAATCATAATTTGCAAATTGAAAAGTAATTTCAATCCATGAAAGTATATTTTGAAATCATTTTGCTGTATAGTAGTGTAATTTAATTAACATTGTACCAGCTTCGACTAAATGGCATATTTAGAACCTGCAATTCACAGATCAGGGCAAGCCTGTTTTAACTTACTCTGGACCAACTGGCATGACTTTTTTTAAAAAAGAAACACTTATTTCATAGCACTCTATGTAGAACTCTGCAATGTTAGCAGAGACATTGACACTAGAAAAGCTCTTGCTCCACTAAGCAACACCTTAACATTTCAATATTTATACTATGATTACAACTAAACTATACATTATAAAATTCTTGCTAAAAAAAGAACAAAAGTGTCAAAGGTGTTCTGACAGACTTAAATACAATTCTTTTTAAGTCAGTAATGCTGAATTAATGCAGTTTAAATACCTTCCCACCTAGCATGGAAATACTTGGAAATTCCTTCACTATTTTAATTGCCTGTTAATTTTAAATTTTACACTTGTTTTTAACTTTATTCCTGAAGCATTCTCAATATTTTATCCCAGAGACACATTTTCTTTTGCAATTATCAATGGTGACCTAATCACAATGAAAATACTTCTGATTATAGCATTTGTTATCAAAATGCTCATATTATAGATATGAAAAAAAACCAAGAGTTTACTTTCTTTGCAGATTGTATCTTTTAAAGCTTGTGTGTTTTAAGCAATTGCTAAGAACCACACTAACGTCAACCTTACTCTCTAGTTAATGGTCCACTGAAGTGTCAAAGAGCCTGTTAAAACAATTTGATAGATAGTCATCATTTATCCAAATCAGTGTCAAAGCAATGAAGCATCCTTCAAGGGTCTTCCTCCCCCTGCAGACAGTGCAGTGTTGGAACTTTGGCACTGCTTCCTCTTTCTCAAACTTTAAAGTAAACTATAAAAGCATGCCATGTTTTGACACCCATGTCCTTTAACACTGGATGAAGATCTGATAACATAATAGGCATTTAAAAAGAATTTTGCAGGACCAAGCTATAGCTTTTCTTATCCAGACTGAATTGTTCACACACCAAGACAGTGCTGAGATAATTGATGGCAAAACACAAGGGGTTAGTTTTCTAGAAAAAAAAACAGGAACTTTTTAGAGCAACAAAGTAAAAAAAAGAAAAGAAAGGTGGCAGCACATCAATGCAAAGAAATACTACTGCTGCTTCTTTCTTTTTCTTGGTCAGAGAAAAAGAAACATTTACAGAAGCCCTTTAACTTTTCATTTTACCTTTCCAGAAACTGCTGCTTTGCAAAATACTCCATCATTTTAGATGCTAAAATACATCTAGTTAAAATATTTTAAAAATTTTTTAAAAAGCCTGTGAAATGCAAACAAACATACAGAAAATGAAACAGCTTTTCATGTATACTGCATACTTGATTTAATAAAAAGCATTACTGAATTTACATCTAATGACCAAACTATTTAAATATACTAGAGGAATAAGGTTGGAAGGTGAACGGTGCTTAAAGTTGTGGTATTTTTTTAAAAAAATGCAAAGCCAAATGCGCATGCATACACAATATATCTGCATTTGGGGGAAATACACCTTGTTTTAATTTTCCCTGTTCTCTTTTGGGTAGTATTTTTCTCCTGTTTTTGGCATGCAATTTTTTTTTTAAGAGAGCAAATAAGTGCAACAAAACAATAGCAGGACCTACATTGAGCACTGTGCCGGTGTTGCCACTCTGTTTGTGTCAATCCAGTGAAGCAGGCTTTCAGAGCCTTCTCCTGGAGCATGCAGGAAGATGGACTTGCTGTGTAGAAATCCAGCATTTGACCAGGGCTGACTGCTAGGACATCCATGCAGTCAAACATGATTCCCTCTCCAGTAGGTCTGCAAAAGTGCCTTCCTCTAGGTGTGAGGGGAAATGACATATAAAAGTACATCCAACTCCATCAAACTCTGCCCCTTTTTTGGCACGTAAACTGTTGGTCGTTTTCCCAGACCAGAATCATGAATTATGACAGACAACACAGCTAAAAGCCTGTAATTGATCCAAATGATCATTTACCATTTTCCAGGCTGTTCAGCCAATCCAGTCGAATAAAGGGAGGAGGGGAAAACAAGCAGCATTCCAAGTTCTACTTCTCATTAATCTGTTGCCCCAAATCTTTCAGAAGCCTTCGAACTACTTTGCCTTGTTCTGAAGCGATGATATTTTTTTGCTTCCCGTGCAGCCTTGAAGTTTTGCGGACGAAACAGGCTTTGATATCAGCTTGAGATCCCCCTTGGCTGCTGAATAGATCCTTCTGCTTTCGAACGGCTCACTTCCTACTACTTGTGTCACAGAGAATGAAAGATTGAATTGCTTAATATATGCGAGTGAACTTTCAATGAACCCTTCCCAGGCTGCTAACCTTCAAATGACCCAATCCGTCTGACATCACCAACTCCCAGGATTCTCACACAGCTTAAAAACTCCCAACAGCCTTAACAGAATAAAGCAGGGAAGGCAGGGTAGCAGGCAAGTGCCTGCTCTCGTACTGAAGCAACTGCCCTTTAAAAACAAAATTAAAAAAATGCAACTATATAAAACAGCCGTAAGAGATGCCTTGCAATTCTAAGCAGCAAAACCGTCTTTTGCAAAAATTCTTTTCCCAAGTTCTTTTCCTATAAAGGCATCAAGCTTCTGCTTTTAGTTAAACTGTCTTACATGCTCCATTCTGTGCACATACTTGTCTCCTGTTAGACTGTCCACAGGGGAAACCAAAATGCATTTACATCATAGCCAAAATAGAAATCAGTTTCCTGGCTGAAAGCAGAGAAAGCAAACGGTGGCCAGAACAGAGTGAAATGAAAACATGGAGTGGAGAATGCATTTACAAAGCACTGGGACTTGCAAACTTAGAACAGAGTTAGAGGCATTTCTGATTTCGCTCTGGCTGCTTCATGTTTCTCTGCTTTTCTTGTATAACCAGCAATATACTGTGAAGGAGATCCCTTTGTCCAATTGGCAGTTGGGGTGATGCTGACAGTAATGTCTTCCCCATGTAAAAACAATTGCCTCTGTTTATTAAAAACACATTCTATCACCTTTATGAAAATTCATGGCAATTCTTTGTCAGTCTTTTTATTAAAAGTTTTGCAGAATATACTTAACAGAGAGCGCCAAGAATTTGAGTCTAGTGGTGAAGACACAAGACAGAAACCAGGAGACCTTGATCAGGTAGTCATGAGAAGTCAACTCTGACTTGAAGGCTCAATAACATGTACCAGAGACCCTTTGGTGAAATTAATGTGAAGCAAAACTAAAAACACACTGATGCGTTTTTAGACACCTGCAAATTCTCATTAATTATGTTTTTATCAATTTACACTAAACTGCAGGTAAGGTTATTTTCTGCTGGCTAGCAATTCCCTGTGAAACATTTTCACAATTTGTACTTTTTTTCATGTGCTATTAACAAAATATAGGCAGAATGCATAATAAATTTTCCACAGTTTGTATCAGTGAAGTAGTTTATATCATAATAAATATATGAAACATTTCCTGTGCTGACACACACATTATGAGTGGAAATGCTCTAACTTTTAAAGCAGCATAAATGAGGGAGAAAATAAATGACGTGTGGCAACATCTTCAATATCAGAAAATGGCAGAAACCAGAGATTTCTTCCTGATATGGCTAAAAAGTACAGCGTGCACAGCAATGTTTTAAGCACAAAATGAATCTTCATGTAATGACTACCCATCTACTCCAATTTCAATATCATAAAAATAGTATTTTTTTCTAAGCAGTAGAAAAAAGAGAAATGAAATAATCAGGGATCCACTGAATTTGAAACAAGTACCAGTGAGTGCCACATGTTTTTGAATATAAATTTTTCTCTTTTTAAAATGCTTTAAAAATGATATTCAAAAATTCTTGAAAACATTTTTTACAATTTTGGATCTGTTTTTCCTAGCCAAAGAATGTTTATGTAATCCTCAAGTTGTGAAGTCTGCCCATTACAGTTATAAGTCGTGACTGTTGTAAAGCAGGTCATCACATGACCAATTCAATTGCATCTTTTTTGCAGTTGTTGTTAAGCTAATTACCATAATCGTTAAGTTAATCCATGGTATTTAAACAAAACATTTTTCACTATTGGAAGCTTTTGCTGAAAACCAGAAGTAAATGCCAGGTTTTCTCAAAACATAAAAACATAAACTTGGGAAGCTGCAAAAAACCATAAATGCAGATGGGTTCTGAAATTCCCCAAAATGGGGTCATGTGACGTGGGAGACATTTTTCAGAACACTGGATTCAGATCGTAAGTACCTTTTGTGAGGTCATGATAACTTTCAATGGTTCCTAAGTGACTGATAGTAAGTTGAGAGGTACCTGCATGTGATTGATATAAAGCTTAATATAATGATGTGCGTTAATGTTTGGATTTACTGCACAACTTTCCTAATATTAACTGTATTAATCACAATAAACCTGAGCATGCATTCTCAATATAACCTTTACACCAATATTCATATGTACATCTAATTTAGCAAGCTATATACCCGTGATGGCGAACCTATGGCACAGGTGGCACACAGAGCGAGCCCCAGCCAAACTTACCTGCACTGCGCATGTGCATGCCTCCCAGCTGATTTTCAGCCCGTTAGAGGTCTTTTTCGGCCTCCCTGAGGATCAAGGGAAGCCTCTGCAGCTTCGGGAGGCCAAAACCGGAAGTGACAAAGAAGGGCCATTTTTTGGCCTCCAAAGGCTGCAGAGACTTCCCTTGAGCCCCCAGGAGGGTGAAAACAGCCTCCCCCGGCCTCCAGAGGCACTCCAGAGGCTGAAAACAGGCACTTCTGGTATTTCCGGAGGCCCGTTTTTCGGCATCCTGAGGCTGCGTAAGTTTTCAGCTTCCCTCAAGCCTCAGGGAGGCCGAAAAAGGCCTTAAATGGACCAAAAATCAGCTGGGAGGCATGCACATGCACAGTGNAGTGCAGGTAAGGGGCGGGGGTGTTGCACGTGCATATATGGGGGGGGACATTGCATTTGGTACACCATACCAAAAAGGTTCGCCATCACGACTATATACTGCTTTAAGCAAACACTTGCAAAGAATGGTGCATTCCATTCATTGCTGATGCCAGTGCCACTGTGATGTACAATAATTTTTAATATCCAGAAATATTATACATTGTTAGATATTCAAGAAATATTTCCATTCTGAAACATATTTTACCTCCCAGCTGCCAGGGGAAAGCTTTCTCCCTTGCTCAGTTTTTCATGGCAAATAGCATTGGCTGAAAGGCTCTGCCCTTGTGATTCTGGATAAGTGAAAACCACTGAAATGCACATTTCATTGCTCCATTCACAGAGACATATGAAAGAGATTTGCCTCCCTCTGATTATCAGATATCCTAGTCAATCAGATCTGGACTATGACCTGCAGGAAGAAAAATCCAGTCCAGTTCCAAGCTGGGAAAAAGGCACTGAAAATAAGATGGAGGCTGATTGGAAAGAAGGACTCACTCTATTTATTGCTAAGCAGAACCAACAATAGCATATAGTTCTGGGACAGCTGACACATTGGTTGGATGAGTATGTCAGGATTCCGGCCATTACTCCAATTAAATCATGAGCCTTGAGC
>AZIM01008151.1:1791-22811 GCA_000516915.1 Ophiophagus hannah | reverse complement strand
AGATGCGTTGAGCCATGTTTCACAGACAAATATGATGTCGAATTTAGCCGTATTTAGTAAGAGGAGAAATTCAGGTATTTTATTCACAAGGCTTCTTGCATTGAGTAGCTTGCATTTAAGGCCATTTGTGGTTTGAATTGAGGTAGTTGGATGGTAGTTGCCATCCAAAATTATGAATCAGAAAATGTAAAGAGTGCATCTCAGAGGCCTTGCTATTATTTCTTTTTAATTGTCAATACAATGGATGATGTAAATGATCCAATACTCAATTTGCAGTGTTGATCGCTAGCAAGTCCCTTAGCTTTTTGGTCACTCCAGTCTTGCCATCTGCTTGCAATCGCCCTAGCAATTTCCTTTAGTTTATGGAATATATTTACTTTAGGGAAAGGAGACAACCAATGAAATGCCAAGCAACCATTAGCTCATGATTAGATCATTTCATTTTCTTTCCCTCTATACCTGTAGTAGGGAACTCCTGGGATGGAAGCTTCTGGGTGTTACTATCCTTCAGACATTGCTAAAACCACGGATTCTCCATACCTGCCCTTTGTCATGAACAGAAATATATAGCACTAGCTGGATGCCCATGCTCCGCAATGAAACTTTGTGATTGGGCTATGCAGGAGAAATTCGGTTCATAATCCGTTGGTTCAATGGTGCTCAGTGATTGAAACACATAAGGGAATATCACTCCCTCCGCCTTGAGTCCAGAAGCAGTTCCATAGGTGGAAGGAGATGAGGTACCGATGTTTACTACTGTAAGGAGCCATTTTTGGTGAGGTACCGATGTTTACTACTGTAAGGAGCCCCAGACAACTCCTGAGTGGAGGAGTGGAACGTCTGGCAGTTTGAACTGAGGTAATGGAATGTGAGGCAACTGGCAGATGGAACAGAGTTCTTTTCAGGTGGAGAGGGGGAGTAGAATGTCTAACTCCTTAGCATCAGAGCGTGTTAATATAAGACAACTGACAGTTGGAACAGAGTTCTTTTCAGGTGGGGAGGGGGAGTAGAATGTCTAACTCCTTAGCATCAGAGCATGTTAATTACTGTATAAGAAATACTAATGATCTGATGTTCATTTCAAAAAATCCTTTCTTAGCGAGCACCTAGAAGCCAAGAGGAACATACGCCAAATTTGAAGTCTGTAGGCTTTTCGGCTCTGGAACTTAGCTTTTATGGTAACATTCCCTTTCATTTCCAAATAAAAACCTGCCTATCCTAATAATCCAATTATTTACTTCATTAAATAATTTTTAACAAAGTATACAACAAAAGTAGTGAGGATGCTCAGAAAGATGTGAAAGCTTACAGAGATTGTGATTTCTGTAGATCAAGATAAGTTATTTTACAGATGTATTTAGGATTCTTTATTCAGTGGTATCTGGAACACAGGAAAACTGGGAGGACAAGAGAAAGGTAATTTTGCAAGATAGCCTGTGCAACTAAGATGGCCTTGACTGACAGTTGCACATTTACTAACCAATGAGTGAAGATCACATATGCTCTTTAGCAGCTTACAGAGAAAAGTAATCAATGCCATTGTTTACCTTGGAAGGTGAAAACTGATAAGGAGTTAGCTAAATCTTTGTGACCTCATGTATATGAAATGTAATGTACCAAGAAAGGTCACACCAGCTATATCAGCCACTGAGGTCATCTATATTCTGGATAGCTCTCAAAAACTCTGGGAAGATTTTTTGCTATTTTGCAAACATGACCAGGTCGTAGAATAACATTCAACTTGTGCCAATCCTGATTAACTTATGTAACAACCATATTGATTTGGATGTACCTTAAGAACTTTTTGACCTTTCTCTATTTATTACATATGGAAAGGATAACTTAATGGTTAAAGGAGCATTTCAGACCTGGTGCTTTCTCTTGACTGTGATTACCAGCATTTCCAAGCACTATGACCAATACCAGATATAAGAAGGCTATATGTAAGGATAAACAACAACTGATTCACTCAAATTGGCAGTATGCTACTGCTTGAAAGATGCAGCTTTATGCTTTAGAGAACTACTTCACAAATCCCTACAAGCTTAGGAGAGTTGGATCTGCATGTATTTACCTACTTACTGTATTGCAGAAACCGATATATGTGATATTATGTTGCTATACTCAACATCACTGGATGCTGGTTATTTTTTTCTTTAATATTTCTTATCTTTTAGAGAAATATGCCCATTGGACTGTTGTGACATAGACCACAAAGAGTCTCACAATGCCTAAAGAATAACAACATTTGCTAGACTAAAACTTAATTAACCATACGCATGAAGTTTCTATTGAAGCAGAAATAAGTTTGCAGATATGATTGTGGAAGTGGAAGATGGTAGGTGATAATCATAAGGTTCAAGGGGAATGAACTGCATAAATGATGGGTAATAATAACTATTTTATTATAGTGGCTGTTCACAAATGTGCATGGTCATTCACGTATTTCAACTGTGCTGCAGTTTACTCAGCTTTCAGTAACTTGAGGTCAGAGGGACAAAGTTCTTTTTTGTTTAAAATCAACCTGCACATGTCAAATAGCTCTACAAAGTGAGGATGTTTAATCCTCATTTCCATCCCACATGGAAAGAGAATCCAATTCCTGTTGCAGTCATACAGGACCCCATCAACATGACAGTAACTACTGATAGAACACAAAGTTGGGACAATTGCAACCGGATAGTTGCGTTTATGTGAAGTTCCTGGATTTAAAATACATACAGCTAGAAACTAACTAAACAGGCTGGGTTCATACAACATGTAATTTTCTTAGGAAGTTTGTGAATGCAATTTATAAGTACATCCTATGGATTATGAATCAAACCAGTGTCAGAATTAAGTATAACAACTTGGCAGCATTACATGGGAAATACAAGGTTGTACTGTAGTTCGCCTGTGTGATAGGATTTTCAATTGCATTTAGCAGCCATCAGTGTACATCTCTATTAGACAGCCAAAGATTCTTTTAAATTATATTCACACTTCTGCAACAGACATGGTTATATTGCTCCAAATTCCCTTTCAGATGCATTCCTCAAGATATAATATGTATAAATGAAGAAATTCTTGGAAACTCTTGAAAAAGGAAAACCAGGTGATCAACATAATTTTTACACCTAATAATCAGATGCATAAACTGGTAGAAAAATTGGAGCAGGTAACACAGACCCTAACGTATTAGATGCAACTGCAGGACAAAGCTAGCACGACCTCCTTTGACACAAAGGTTGGTTAGTCTAGGTGCCACCTTGATTCCCCGAAATGGGAACCACAGAGGGTCTTGCAGCATAAAAAGGGTCACAACTGCAAGTAGGGCTGGGCTAGACAGCCTGGGAGTTTTGTCAATGCATCTCTTCCCAGCTGTTTCTAAGGTACCCCATTCATTTCTAAATTACCAACCAGCGCTGGATTGCGTGGCTCACCCTCGATCCAAGTTATTTTTCTTTTCTTTTTTTTCTTTTTAAATCCCACTTAATCTCAGTTGCAGCCAAGGGGACCAGGTTGGTAACAAAACATTATTTTGCTTTGTATATTTTTTTAAATTAAAGCTGCAAATTAGATACGTGTAACGCGATCCGCATTAACATAGTCTGGCACACCTTAAATCGGGAGGAGGCAACAGAAGGGAGCGGGTCTGCATCTAAGGGCTGCGCACCAAACGCAATTCCTTCTCTGCCTTCAGTAGCAACTAAAGCTCCGAGGCTATAACTCGGCGTAGCAGGCATTCCTTTCCTCTCCCTGTGGTTCCCCCCCCCCCCTTNTACCTGAACTGTTNNNATCCCTTCCTCTCCCTGGTGTTCCCCCCCCCCCCATTTACCTGAACTGGTCAAACTGGGCATATTTGGTCCATTCCTCTGGGTTGCTCTCGTAAGATTCCATTAAAGTTTGCACTTCTGCCACATTGACTTTATCGCTCGCAAACAAGTGATGCAGGATCTCGATCAGCTCCTTCAAGGTCTGCGCTTTCCATACTTCTCCCTGCATCGAGTACTCCATAACTCTCGGCCGCCGCTCGGTTGCAAGACAGTCTTCCCGCTAGAATGGACAATGAAAGCTCGGCTCTCTCCACCCTTGCACGCTCGCACTGAAGTCGCCGGCTTCGCTCGCCTCTCTCTTTCTCTCTCTCTCTTCTGGCGCTCGGCAGAGGAACGTACCAAATATCTAAGGAGAGCAGAGGGAGGTACCAACTCGGTCCTTTCAGTCAGCTATAGGTCCCTGGGCAGGCTAAAAGAAAAGACACCCCCAGCGTCGCCGCCAAAGAATCGAGGAGCTGCTCTTTGGGAGCCCTCCGCTTTTCCAAAACGAAGCATCAGCTTCTCTTACTGCTTTCCGGCCCCATTTCATACAAGATAAGGTCCTAAGTGATATGGGCTCTGCAGCGCCCACGGAATTGTGGGGCGAATGCACAAAGAGAGGCCTCAGCAATGGTAGAAGGAAAGAGGTCTCGGCCCCCAAAGATCCTCATATGTAACCAATTATTGCTTATCTTGACAACTACAGTAGAAGGCGAAGCCTCCCGATTCGATCCAGCAACCTTGCAAATCTTAAGTGATGCCACGTCTGTTCGTTCTCTTCACCCCCACCCCACTTCGTTTCGCGCGTCAGTGGAGCTTTATTTTCCACTTTTCGTGGGGCAATAGTCATGGGATCCGGAGAACCCAAAACGATAACGCTCGAATAATAGGAATGCGCCCGACACTGCAGGTTGCTTACTAGTTCACTTCCATATCCTTCTCTGGCTTGCTTAAAAGTGCCGAAATAATAATTTGGGGCGGGGGGCGGCGGGAAGGATTGTCCTCCTTCTATCACAGTAGGTACAGTAACGTTGTTTTGAAAAATAGAATTAAGATTTAGCACGGCTTTGTGCAAGCATCGGGGTGTGTGATCCAAGGTGAAGTGATGCAGTTATGGCCAGCTACAGCCCACTAAACTTGGCCAAAAATAATATTGCAACAGGAGAAAACAGGTGCAAAATCCCAAAGCAAACATAAAAACTGTTTGAAGTTCTTCTGTCAAAACGCAGTAAGTCAATCATTAGCTGGAAAGATAAGCTCCCACTTACATCATTCATACTTCTGGCATGGCAACCACGAGAGAGGGAGTAGCATCATCAGCTGAAATTTCAGCATAAAGTCCATGCAGTAAAGTTGTGTACCATCTATACTGAACTGGAATGAACAAATTCTAACCCATTCTGACCCATTGGTACAACACACAGACTATATCAACACACATATGTGCACACATGCACCCACATACTTTTTGCACAACTATTACATCCTTCTGTGGTGTACTATATGTAACCATTACTGTTAATTTACAGTATAAGGTAATGTTAGCTAAATTCTTTGGGTTGTTTTAAGCTATACTAAAAACCCATCTGAAAAACATTGCAATTATTATTTGCAGATGGGGTATTGAAAGCACAAAATAATCCTTCCATTTAGAACCCCTCAAATACACACAATTTATTTTATAGAAATCTGACAGTCCTTTTCATCTTCTTGTTTAATGCTCCCCCCCCCAATTTAAACATGCTGAGAGATATTTAGTTATTTTCACAATTGGAGTCAGGCACAATTTTTTAATACTCCTATTTAAAAGCCGACCATGCTGATATTACCAGTCAGTGGTGTATTAACCATTAAGCAGATGTGCTTAGGGCCCCAGGCCCAAAGGGGACACCACAAAAACTTTTATGCAGTCTAAGCTTGGCTTCGTTTGTACAGTATGTACAAAGGAGGGAGGGGCACCAAGATTTGTCAGTGCTTANNNCACCAGTGAGCCTTAATCCACCACTGACCATAATGCATCATGCCTGTATGAAATCAAACATTGTTATTTGGTGCAGAATAAAGAACCTAAAGAAGAAAGGTTGAAATCCAAAAACAGATGGGATTTCTGATCAGGAATCATCATTTACAAAAGCCTTTTACCAACTGAACTCATTTCAAAAATCAAATTGCTAGGCAACATTTTGAATTAACATCCTGAATATTTTACCTATTTATGTATTTTAAATATGTTTATAGTACTAAAAGTCTTGAAATCCAATTTTATGTGAACCATCTAGAAATGATATAAATTTTTGATGGAAACATACATGTGGTTTTCAAAATGGTTGCACAAATCATGATTTTTTTTACAGAATGTCAGTACATATTTTGTATGTGAAATGCTAAAAAGATCGACAAAATTGATACTAAATATTAAAGGTGCAAAAAGAAATATTGCTGGTTGGTCCTACTCAAGCTTAAAATTCAGCTTGTAAAAATGTTGTGGTGATTCAAAAGCAGTATTAATTTCTTTGGAATTTATTTTCCAATGGACTAGTACATCTATTTGCATTTTTGTCTGAATTAATCATACATATTAATGTTTGATTTCCTTATTAATAGCATTCTTTCCATACTTGAGCCATTAAATGGCACAATTTGTACAGGTTCCTCTGTGGGCACAATCGAGAAAGGCTGACATATGCATGGTTGCATATTTTGACATTTTGGCTGTATTGAGGCCATGATTCTGTTCCAGGTGGTTAGCATTTAGTTTGGTAGTGAGAAACTTATAGCCTGCAGATACTGCCTAATTCTAACATGCAACCTGCAAAGTCAAGGCAGAATATTAAGAGCTCTTTTGAAATGGAAGATCATAGGTAACCAAAGTTGAACCAAAATGAAAGAAGCTGAATATTTCTGCGGAATAACCTTTCACCAAAAAACCATACTGTTGTCTAGTGCTTTTAAAAACACAATGTTTTAATATGTATTTGGAGATTGAGGTGAGGATGAGATGGATCTGGCTGATTCATGTTGTTATGATTTTATATTAGTATTACTCTGTTTTTGAATTTGAACTGCTAATAATTGACTCCCAACAGTGAAGCAGCAAAGAACTATTTATAATAAATACATTGGCAGATGAGAATATAAGAGGGAATAAGGAAAATCATTAAATAATTGCAATATATCATAAAAAATTCTCAGGACCCATCTGGAGTAGCCACAGCGAGACAGGTGGCAAATAAATTTAATACATAAATAATTTCTACAATCTTGGCTTGAAAGAATATTAAAAAAAAACCCACCTTAACAAAACAAAAAGAAAACAAAGGCTTAAAATGACTGACCTTCACAGCAATTATGCTTGAAACAATTTTCCTGCTTTTAAATTATATAACATGTTTTCCTTCTCCCCATATTCAATCCTAATTTGGTAAATTGTGCTTTATCAATTTTGATTAAAGAATAATTTAGACAGTTTAAAAGAGGAACAAGTTAGTGTAGACCATAGTTAAAAAGCAAGATACTATTAATTTTACTTTTGACTGAATATGATTATGATTAAATATTAAAATACTATTGACATAGTTCTTATTCACTCTCTAAAATAGAGAAATAATCTGATCAATGATGTCTCTTAAAGATCATTATTTGATAGTTATTTCCTTAAATAATGTAACAAGATTCTGTAGGCTTAACTTGAAGCAACTTGTTGAAAGATATAAACATGAAATATAAAGGTCGACAGACTTCAATGAGGAAGGTGGCTTTGCACATAAAATTTGGATTAACATATAAATGGAAAGAAGTAACAAAGGTCACACATTAGAAAAAATATTTATACCTTGAATAAGAAAGCATGCAGAATGTGGTTTGTTTTTGAAGTGATTCTGAAATTTACTTTGTGAAGATTATATCTGACCTTAATTAGAGGAATGTGATTATTTTCCACTTACAGGCTTTAAAAAAGATTGCAAAAATTACAAGAAAATCTGTTTTCTCTGTGTTTGTGAAGGTAGTGTTTGGCAAAGTTCTGTTTAAAACCAAAAAAGAAACAAAATGTGTAAGTTGAAATGAAGTTTTATAATAGAGGGTGTGCAGATCACAGTTTTGCTCATCAGCACATACTGAGAAATACATGAAGGTGAGAACATTTACTGCCATGTTTTATTTAGAGTGTATGATAAATTGCATTTAAAATAAAGAATCACACACAAGACCAAGTAGAAAATGCATCCATTTATCTCAGATGTAGATGCTTTAAGCTTTCCATGTACAATAAAGCTCCTTCAAAGAGCGAGACCGTAAACTCCACACAGCTTTGGTGAAATGTACTCTCCACATCAGGCATAAACCTGTTTACCAGGAACAGACATGCCAAATCTTGGAACAATAAATGCTAAATTCAGCTGTAAAGATGGCAGATTAATTTCTGCAAGAAAATCATCAAATAAATTGTACTATAAACATTCCTCAGTATGTGTTTCTGTACTTTTCTCCTATGCTGACACAGAGAAAAGAGAAGAAGAAGAAAAAAAGTAGTAGTGCAGATATTTCTTCCGTTTGTCCATGGGGAATGTCACTGAAGATTATTTTAGCCAATCCACTATCTAATAGTCTTAAACAACTATAGCTATTAATTCATCCCCAGGCTTGAGTTTTACAATAATGCAATACAAGTTTGCCATCGCTTCCAAAACACTGTAAGAAAACAAGAAAAAAAAGTTTAATGAGCAGCGAAGCAACAAATGTTAATACTTAATTAAAATTTATATTAGCAAATTTTATTGTAGTTAGTTCAGTTAGTTATACAAAGATTTTCTTGTGAAATCCTGCCATCTATTGACAATACATTTTTAAAAAGTTTTGATTACACTGTTATTTGTTTTGGTGTGATACATCTTAAAAACATGTGAGAGCTCTGGTACTCTTAAACCATATCCTTAAATATGGTGCTTCCAAATAAAAAAAAAACCACACAATTTGTAGAAGTCTTTACCAAATTTCCTGAACATTTAGTGCCTTCACATGCGGTATTGCAAGATTTAGAATTAAGACTGTTGGTTAATTTGGTTAAAAGTTGGTATCCAAGCCCCAAATACTACACTCTCTAGCACCAAATGACCTTTTAATTCCTATTATAAGAAACAGAAATAATTTTATAAACCAGTAGTCACCTCATATAGTGTTCCAACCTCCTGATCTGGTGAAGGAGCAAAGGACTGATTCACATAAATAAACTGCATGAGAAAGAAATACCACATTGGTAACTTTTTATCAACTCCAAACAGAAGAATGCTGCTCAACAATATTATGGCCATCATGTCCTTTAATGTTTAACATATTTTCTATCTGTGGAGTCCTTACGCCCTCTGGGCCTGGTTGTTTGTTTGTAGACGTTTCATTACCCAACATCATCAGTGTTATTTTTTAATCTTCAAAATGTTGCATAACAATATTGTATGCTTATTCAGAAAGAGTAATTCAACATAGACACACTGATAATTTTGTAATGCGATTATCAGGTTAAAGGGAAGAACAACATCCCGAAATACAAGAAAGAGGCTATCTATACTGCTACTGAACTCCCTCCTCCATCCCCAAAAAGTGTTACAATTATTGAAATGAGAAAAACAGCTTACCGCTGATCCAAGAAACTGGGTTGCTAAATTGGCATTTCCTGCTTCACATCATATTCAGTAGCATCATTAAACAATAGGTGATTGGAAAGAATAAATTGGGCTCAGTGGAAAATTTGTAATCTCCAACAAATAGGAATTTTTGAATCTATTCTAATATTTGGAATAATGTTTTCTTTCAATCCTCCTTTTTTGGCTTGTATTACTAAAGTTATAATTTTTGTTAATAATTAAAAATGCAGAAAAAAAATCTTCTGGGCCCTTTAACCATTGTGTAGAATTCATCTCATTTAAATTTATGATCACTGACCAATACATAGCAATATAAAAGCTACATAAAATAATACAAACCAGTTATAGCATCTTCAGCAATTCTACCAATATAGAAATTGAATAAAATTTGTTTATGTTACACATAGCACTGAACAAGAATCAAATGGTAAATGGGTAAATATATAGTTCATCTTCTTTGCCCTCGAATTTCCAAAACAGCAGAAATTTAATCCTGCCCTCAGATTTTTGTAAATGTGACTACATACATGAATAGTATTGTCTACTGTTTTTATGTCACAGGGATAATGATGTAATCCTTCACATGGAATTTTTTTGAAGCTGTGTTCTATTACAGTAGGCTAAAGTAAATTACCTCTGACATTTAGATCTTCATAGGGAACAGCAATAATCTAATGAATTTGTGAAAAATTTCAGGTAGCAGTATTTTTTAGCACTATACCCAGCTGCTGCTTCAACTGTATGTCACCTATGTGCTATTTTTGTACACTTTTTAGCAGAATTATAACCCATGTCCTCTACTGAGATTTTATGGCTCTCTGGTAGAATCAACATTAGATTTTTCAGGGAAAATATTTTAAGATTATAAAATATTATTGTGATCCATATCTAACTCTCCACTTTTAGAACTCCAGCCTCCAATACTAAGGCTATAGTGGAAATTTTGGGCAGCTTTGAAATTTAAAGTACATTATTTCTGAAGAGTTTATAGCTGTGTAGAAATCCAAATCAGGTAAGTTGTAGTATATATTTTGCTTCAGTTAATTTCAGGTTGTGTCATGTGTGGAAGTTCCTTGACCTTTTTGGCAAATACCATAGTCTTGATTTTATGGAAGTTAATTTGTAAACTTTCTACTTCACAACACTGGACAAATGAACATAAGGCTTTTTTCAATCCCACTTCCGTTCCCCAAAGAATGGTCCTATTACTAGCATAGGGAAGGCGTGGAGCAGGCCATTAAGCAAGCTTAGGTAGGTGAAACATTAATGTGTAAGTTAACTATAAGCAGGACAAAAGCATATCCCTATTTCAACCCAATGACTTTCTAACCAGGTAGGTTAAATAGCAATAGCACTTAGACTTATATATCGCTTCACAGTGCTTTACAGCCCTCTNNAAGCAGTTTAGAGTCAGCATATTGCTCCCAACAATCTGGGTCCTATTTTTACCAACCTCAGAAGGATGGAAGACTGCGTCAACTTTAAACCAGTCAGGGTCAAACTCCAGGGTGTGGACAGAGTTAGCCTGTAATATTGTATTCCAACCACTGTGCTACCATGGCTCCTGACATTCTAAATGGCATTCTAACCATGGCTTACTTAAAGTTGGAGTAAAAATAATTAAACAGTTAAAACATTCTCATCAGATTTTTCCCATAATTGCTCTCAAGACTAAGACTTAAGAGTATATATAATAGCATGCTCAGACCATATACAAACACTACGAGATGATGTAAAGTTACCACTTGCTCAATGGAGGAATCCTTCAATCTAAGTCCTATTTGTTCCTCTCCTACCAATCTTCATCAATAGCATTACACAAAGATGTTTAATATGTAATTTTGTTAACCATTTTTAATAAATGATTTGGGCAATAATTGTCAGGATCTTTTCTCTATCTTGATTCTGGGAACAGAGCCAAAGTGCCAACAAATGCTATAAGTAAGGTTCCCATCAATCAACATAAAATTAAACCTAACTCTTAAAACCAAAGAGTTTAGTTTTATGGGACAAAATCAGAAAATGGGGACCAATTAACTTTTAATCATTCAGCAAGTTGTGTGACATCATGGACTAGTAAGGCAAACAAGTCCAAAATAATCTCCATCTTTATTCCCATATCTGATAGTGCATACTGTTTTATTGTCCTGCAGTATATGAATTTCAAGCTAGTGACATGGGCTTAGCTTGGGGAATCTTTTATAGCCACAACAAATTTTGATGCCATAAGGAAACTGACCTCTATGAATTTTATCTGCATAATAGTTTCAAATAGGATAGCACTATATAGTATATAGCCACTTTTGGCAGTCATATTCAGATTAAAAAAAAAGATATGCTTTCCTTCAGTTTCTTATTTAAGCAAGAGAACATAATTACATACCAGCTGTTCAGATGCCAAAAGTTTGAGAAATTTTTTGATGAAGTCAATTAGACTTTGTATTGTTCTAGTTCTTTCTACAGTCCATTTCTTGGTCTTCATTATAGGAGTATCTCCAACAGCTTTGAGCAACACATCAACTAGAAAACAGAACACATTGTAAATGAAAAACTGAAAAATCAAACATGATATATGCTAACGTATACTGAACGAAGTCTCAAAAATACAGAATGGGCTTTACAGATGAATCTATAATCTATAATTTTCTTTTTTTCTATTCAGTCACATCAGATTCTCAGAGACTTCCTGGACTAGTTCTGGAACCTTTAGTCCTAGACTAAAGGTTCTTTTTTTAGACCAAGGTTTGCCATTGCCTCTTTCCTAGGGCAGGGAAAAAATGACAAGCCTAAGGTTGCCCAACTGACTTTATGCCGGAGACAGAATTTAGAAATCCTAGTCTCCCAGTTTCTAGGCTGTCTGAACCACTATACCAAACTGGTTCCCAATGGCTTATTATGCTAATTTGTATTACTCTATTTACAATATATGTTTAGAAGATAAAATCAAGATAAATCTCATGACAATAAATAAAATAGTTATTAATAAAATAGTTATAAAATAAATAACCAGCTCAGCTACATATAGAATTGCTACTAAAAACTGTAAAATAAAATGTAATTGCAAAGGCTGTTTACTGACAACCTGTAATAATATAGCCTAATGGATTTGTGATAGTGATAAATTCCAAATGCAAGAGAGTAATACAACCCCCACCATCATCTTTCTTAGTCTTGCCCAGCTTATCCTTCAACTGCAAGTAAACGTGGATGGTCTCTTTTGCCAATTTAAAATACAAACAAGCTGAAATGGGATTAAGGTCACAATGAAGTATATGGCATTCTTTAAGATTATAAAATGGACATTGCACATTCCAAGACATAGGTAATTCTAAAATCTAATAAAATGCAACATATTGACATGCATTTAACAGCTTCTCATCATTTGAAAGATGCAAATTAGCAATTTTTCAAAGGGCTCTGGACACTACTCCATGATAATGGCTAGAAGGTGCTTTACATGTGGCCCTAAGTTGTGCTTTTAACTATGTAGGTTTTTTTAAATTAACTAATTTAAACAACAGCTAGAAAAGAATTTAAGAGGAACCTGGCATCTATGAATAGTGTCAGTCAAACAAGTAAAGTTCCACTATTAACTTTCTCAGGCCCTAAATAAGCAAAATGTGTATAATAGGGAGGCCTAGATGGGGGGGGGGGGGAGTATTTTCCTGCACCCTCTGGGAATCACAAAGCGGAGACGGGAAAAATCAACCGGAAATTGGGAACGCGAAAAAAGGCTGCGATATCCACGACCGCNGGTGGGGGGGGGGGGGGGAGTATTTTCCTGCAGCCTCTGGGAATCACAAAGCGGAGACTGGAACAATCAACCGGAAATTGGGAACGTGAAAAAAGGCTGCGATATCCACGACCGCCAGTTTCTCTCCCCTCCCCCCGCCCCCCGGACAGGTAATCCCGCCGGTTTACTTTTCTTCTTCGTGTCTCCCGTAGGTTCTTCGGTCACCGGGGAAAGAGCCGAGGGGGGAGTCGCGTCGAGCGCCCCTCCCGCAACGGCTCCTCCTCCATTTTCCGAGGTTTCTTCCTCCCCACCTTCCCCTCGGCCCCCCTCCTCAGGAGAACAGTCGGGAGCCGCAGCAACCAGCAGCGTCCCCGGCTTCTCGCTGGTCTCCGACATAGTGATGCAAAAGCGGAAGTGGGCCCCTCCCCGTCCCTTTCTCAACATCTGACATTAGGAGCACGTGACGGTGAGTTCAGCCTTCTATGGGTTTTTTTTTGTCCTTCCCGGCCGCCGTTATCCCGAGTTAGTCAAGTGACGCTGTCTTTCGGCCGCCAGCCTTTAGAACGATTTTGTCTCTGACTCCGCCTTCGGTCGCTCGGGGCTTGGAGAGGGTGGGGACAGAGCGGAGCAGAGGAGGGGCTTCCTTCTGCCGTGTCGCGCGCCGCAAAGTGGGGTTCGCGAACCCCCCCTCCTCGCGCCTCAGTGGGGGGGTCGTCAACCGCCGCCCTCACCATGATTAAGGCGATCCTCATTTTCAACAACCATGGGAAGCCGCGCCTTTCCAAATTCTACCAGCGCTATGTGAGTGTCGGGAGGGGAGAGGCCGGCCTTGGGTGACTGAGGGGAAAGGGGCTGCGTTCGCACGACGCCCGGAAAACCATAAATTAGCCATCCGCTTTTAGGCGGTGGGTTTATCATTCGGGAGGAGCCCAAGAAACGGGCTGAATGGGCGCCGTCCAAGTCGCCTGAAGGCGCGGATTGGGCTGGGAAATGACTCGACGCCGTAACGAGGAAGTCAGTGCTAAGCAGGCTGAAAAGTCTCCCCTCAGAAGCCTTCGTCTTGCGGCGAGCGCCAGATTAAGGAACCCGATTCGGCTCTAGGAGGAAAGGGCGGAAGGGGGGCTTTTTGGCTAGATGTTTACGTGTACAATAGCCCTCCCCCCCGTCTGATCCTTCAGGGTTTCTTATTGGCTTGTTAAGGGCTCTGCGCGAGAGACGGAGAAGATAACGGGAGATCTCAGGTTGCACGAACTGCAGAAGCAGCTGCTGACTTAAGAGCGGTTGTTTCTGATAACGTGCAAGTGCCCGCATTTGAATGGGAAAAATAAAGGACGCACCTGAACAGGGGCAAATCTGAAGGAGGTTCAAGAAGGGTAAAGACATTGGTTTGTGTTTATAACTTCCCTTTATGAAGGAAAATTAAAGAGCGAAGTCAAAAAAGTAATTTAAAAAATCTAAAATTTTATGAAATAAATATATGACCTCTGTAGCAATCTGGTATTTTCTAAACTTTTGGGGATTGCAGCTCCTGTTGTTCCCAGCCAGGTTGCTATGCAACTTTGCCCACCTGGAGCTTCCAACGTCTCACCATTGGCCAAATGGGCTCGGAATGATACAGGTTGTAATCTGATTGCAACAATTTTGAAGCTTTTTTTTTTTAAAGGTAAGGTAGGAAACAGGAGAACCTGGTTGAATGCAATGAACTTCTCATGTTGCCTGAGAACTAAAGCTTTTTTCAAGTTGATGATATACAATGCTTAGTCAGCATTTGGATTATTTTAAATTGATCCTGCGCACTGTTATAAATTAAAAAGTTGAGTGTTTAACTTGCTGCTATAGGTACCTGATGGGAGAGAGAAAACAACAGGAAATGCATGTTTACCAAAGAGAAATGCAAAACTTAAAGAGTTGCTTATTTTCTGTTAAAATTGATATAATGTGGCTTTGCCGATATATAGAAAAATGTACATGTAACCAACTGTGGATGATACGTGTGAATGTTTTGTTATGTAAATATGCCAGTTCTGATTAGCAGCATGGATATGCAGTAAATCCTGAATATTTGTATGCTAGCTTCCTAAAGGAGTGGCTACATGTGAAAATATGTTTTTTAGGAATTAAGCAGGAGCATGGAAATAGAGCAAGGGCACAGATAGAGCACAGTAGATCTTTATACGTTAAGCTTCTACACTGCCCTTCTTACCCAAGTGACTCTGGACTGTTTACACAAAACTTTTATTACAACATCTTTACTTATTCTGGTTAAACTAGATATGCTATCAAAAGTGGTTTAGTGGCCACAAATTAAAAAATATGAAAAAGATTTATTATGGGGACTATTAAATAGAATGATCAAGAACTTGGCATATCAGCTTAGATCTGTTCCAAAGGATTTACCCAACATTGGAACAAATCTGGATATTGAATAGAAAATCTGATTCACTAAGTTTATAAGATATAATTTTATATAATGTAAACATAAAGTATTATATTTGAACTTTCCTCCAGATGCTCAGTAGAGCATACATTTTCATCTGGAACAGCATTCCGAAGTATTTAAAGTCCCACAATGAGTCAGTGATTTTTTTGAAGATTTTAACATAAGTCTGTTTGGGTCTGGTCTGGCATTAACTGTGACAACACAACAGCTTTTCAGTGGCTATTTAAGCTCTTCCCAAGGCCTTTTGCAAGCGTGAATAATGCCCCCTTGGGTTGAGTGTGCTTGTTTCTTTCTCATTCCTGTCTGATACTTGTCATCTTTTATTTTTGTCTCTTTCCTTTGTAAAGAAAATATTTTTACTTTTGAATCACCTAGCATCACTGGCAATAGGATGTTTACATTTTTAATACATATGTTTTTGTTATAAAAGTTGTGTTATATATGATGACACAGGAATGTTTGTATTTGGCAACATCAGTATGTTTCCTTTATTTTCAGAGTGAAGATATACAACAACAGATTATCAGAGAAACATTCCATTTAGTATCAAAACGTGATGAAAATGTTTGTAATTTCTTAGAAGGAGGCTTGTAAGTATGATCAAATTAGAAGCTAGACTCATTGCAGTATATATATGGTGTTGAGAGTTGGTCTAAAGTAGTAACATAAAATGAAATGGAAAACTAATCTATACCTAGCTTGATACTTTACCAAACCCTGTCCTGGAGATGTACAGTATAGAGATAAAAAGATTTGAGAGAAAGAAATATGGAACCTGTACAACTGGAAACATGGCATTTGGGTTCTTTCACACTTTTCTGATACCATTAACTGAAAGCAGAATTTGAAGTCACAGGGATTGACATAGTTGAACTCCTTTATGGAAAAACATGTAAATGTTTGGTTAGATTATTATTGTGTGATCTTAAATCCTCATTAGCGCTCAGTTTGCAGGTTCATTCTCTTAGTCATCCTAGATCTTTTCTAAGAATCTTCTAGTTTTTTCATATTTTATTGTGGTGTAAACACGATATACCCTTGTTGAATAGTTGCCTTGTGCACAACAACTTTTGAATATTAATAATTGATTCTCCATATATTTGCATCTTTTTGTTCAACGAGATAGAAAATTATAACCTGCATGTGGTCTACTACTCCAGCTTTCAGAGTTAGGTCTGACATTTAACAACAAACTACCAAATTGCCAGCACAACTCTTTCCTGCTTAAAATAAAAGGAACCCAACAGTTAAGTTTAAGCTAAGACCGTGATGGCAAACTATGGCACGCATGCTGGAAGTGGCATGCAGAGCTGGTTGTCGCACGCAGAGTGCCGGAAACTGGAAGAGCAGCTCCCTAGTATGCATGCACACACCTGGAAGCTGGCCTTCCGGTTTCTGACTTGCCAGCTGGTCTTCATGCGCACATGCGTGCCAGAAACCGGAAGACCAGGTGGCCGGTGTGTATTCAGACACTGGAAACCAGAAGCTCAGCTTCCCGTTGCATGCATGCACACTGGAGGAGCTGCTCTTCCAGTTTCCAGTGCTCCCGCACGTGTGCGCCAGGGAGCTGCTGTTCCGGTTTTCGGCACTCCCGCGTGCATGCGCTCCTGTTTCGGCACTCGGTGCCAAAAAGGTTTGCCAATACTGAGCTAAGGCATATTGTTTCTGTTTTACTTAAACCACCCCCACCAAAGATTTAATTATTGTTTCTCCCATGTGTTTAAGATAATGTATTTCTAAAAAACTTGCAGTCCCTGGCTGCAAAAAGATCATCAATCCCATTGTAAAACCTGCCTTAGAAGATCTATCTACTGATATGTTTACATGCTTTGAACATTAATGTGTTGCCTTTGACACCCTTCATTATTATTTTTGCAATAATTATGCGTGCTGTTTTTCTTTCTTAGCTACCAACCAAGACCATTGGAATGTTGTTAATTGCTCTTTGACACTATATTCTGTTTTAGATTAATAGGTGGATCTGACAACAAATTGATATATCGCCATTATGCTACATTATATTTTGTTTTCTGCGTTGATTCTTCAGAAAGTGAACTTGGCATTTTAGATCTAATACAAGTAAGTCATCTATGAGAGGGTCACAATATTCTGTTGCTTTTGGTTTTTTACTTGATAATGAAGGAGATTAGAAATTCTGAGAACTAGTATATTGCTAAAATAACTGATCTCTTACTCATTGACTTTACATTTTCAAATGTCTCAATATTTTTATTTGAATATGTTCTCAATGCTAGGTATTAGTAAACTAGCAGGAAATTACTACAGTTGTAACATCCTAATACAAAGATTAAGGAGCTGATGTAAGCTCTAAAACATCTTTTAGAATGTCATAAAAAATCTTGGTCATACTTCTTTGTGATTGGAAAATGATATGATAAAATGAATATAAGGTAGATAATTTTAAGTTTGTAAAAGATTACAGGTAGTCCTCGATTTACAACCACAACTGAGCCCAAATTTTTTGTTGCTAAGCGAGACAGTTAAGTGAATTGTGCCCCATTTTACAATCTTTCTTGCCACAGTTCTTACACAAGTTACTACAGATGTTAACTTAATAACATGGTTAAGTAAATCTGGCTTCACAGTTGACTTTGCTTGTTAGAAGGTCACAAAAAGTGATCATATGACTCTGGGACATTGCAACCCTTATAAATATATGTCAATTGCCAAGTGTCTGAATCATGTGAAGTATTAGTACTGCTTTATAAATCCTTAATAAGATCACACCTGGAATACTGCATCCAGTTTTGGTCACCATGTTACAGAAAGATGTTGAGACTTTGGAAAAAGTGCAAAGAAGAGCAACTAAGATAATTACAAGCCTGGAAATAAAAACCTGGAAGAATGGTTGCAGTAATTGGGTATGGCTAGTCTAGAGAAAAGAAGAACTAGGGGTAACATAATAGTATTCCAGTATTTTAGGGGCTGCCACAAAGAAGAGGTGGTCAACTTATTTTCCCAAGCACCAGAAGGCAAGACAAGAAACAATGGCAATTAATCAAGGAGAGAAGCAACATGGAATTAAGGAGAAATTTCATAACAGTGAGGAAAATTAACCAGTGGAACAGCTTGCCTTCAGAGGTTGTGGGTCTCATCACTGGTAGTTTTTAAGAAAAGACTGGATAGCCACCTATCTGGAATGATATAGGGTCTCCTGCTTGAGCAGGGGGTTGGGTTAAAAGACCTCCAATGTCCCTTCCAGCTCTATTCTGATTGATCACATGACCATGGGGATGCTGCAACAGTCCTAAGTGGGGAAAATGATCATAAGTCATTTTCTTCAGTGCCATTGTAACTTGGGTCACTAAACGAATGATAGTATGTTGAGTATCTCTAGTTCTCCGTTATTTCAAAACATATTGTAGTATTTAATCAAAATCCTTTGCTGTTGCAAAACAAAATTTGCATTTTGTTTGTTTCACTTGCCTGCAAATTCCCTATTCTCGCATTGATATATAACCTAGTAAAGGAGTAGGTATCTGGAGGAAGGTAATGAAGGACAAAGCTGGAATTTTAAATCTGATTTTGCAATTGAGATTTATTTGGAATTTGTACTGTTTTTTGATCAAGCTTAGGGATCATAAGTTCCTTGGGATAGCATAGGTAGGATATGATTTCTGTTACAGTATGAGGAATAAGCTCATCCATAACTGGTCAAATCACTTTTGGGCTGCCTAAGTATAGAGATAGTCCCGTTCTTTTATTTATTTTGTGGCCACTAAGCTCATTGTACATTTTTGGGTGGTTAACGTAAAAATGAAAATTAAAGAACAACAATGTAAAACACCATAAGCAGAAAACACAACATTTTCAAGAACTGTCCTAGAACATTATTCCAGGTGGATTTACCCACATCCTAAACCAGTTCTTTGGGAAGAAACCTGGTGTTTAAAGTTTTATGGAAGCCCAGCAAGAATGTGCCTTTTGAATATCATGGGATATGCTGTACTAAAGGGTAGGTGCCAGGACAGTGAAAGCATAATTTGTGAGTCATTAGATTACAATGTTTCATTGGGGACACCAAGGCATGTTCGTTCTGTCAGATCTAATGGGATGGAAAGAGAAAGTCGGAGATAAGTAGTCCTGCAAATCATGCTTTGCAGGGTTTTATAGGTATAAGCAACACTTGAATGCATTCAGAAGCCTATAGGGAAGCTTTACAGCTTGCAGTGTAGCAGTTATTTATATCACTTCATTATGGGCCAGTTGTAGCTTCCAGGTGGTTTTCAAGGGAAAGCTTGCATAGAATGAATTGCATCTCTAGGCATCTTTTCTGCTGTCTCATCTTCTGTAGCATATCTGAACAACAGGAAACACTCTGGGATTCATAAGCAGAGAAAAGCCACATAGGTGCAATCTACTTGAAGGCCATTGCCACCTTGCTCCAGCTAGCGGCAAGGCCCTGTAAAACCATCCATCAGAATTTCAGAAATAACTTTGCCTGGAATCCACAGAGTCCATCAAGTGTGTGTGGTAAATTGATTGAGTAGGTACTTTCCCCCAGGGTCTCCCACTTAGGCTTGTGTTGGTAATACCTCTTAATTATGCTATAATTATATTCTATATATAAGTGTGGGCTCATATCCTACCCCAGATAGCTTTAAATAAAACATGAAGTTTTATACAATTTTTTATATTGCTTACATAAAGAAGATATCTCAGACATTTTTCTCTGACTATACTTGGACCTCCTAACTTCTGTGAATTAAATAATTGCATATCTATATCTGTGTGTGTGTGTGTGTGTGAGAGAGAGCAAAAACATCTTTTTATTCATATTAAAGTAACCCAACTTTTGACAGGGTTTTATGCATACCTTTAAGAATTTTACTAATTTGGGAACTGTTTCCTTAAAGCATGTACATTTTTTAGACTTTCAGTAAGCATGAAAAGTAAAGGCAAGATTACTTTAACTCATAAAAGAGTTATATGTGAGATCTAAAGCTTTTTAAAAAAACGTACTACGCTAATACAGTTGTGCTAATAAATGTACATACTCTGGCAGAATTTATGATTACTTGCCCATTTTTTGGAGAATATGAATGATAACACAAAAACTTTTCTTTCACTCATGGTTATTGGTTGGCTGAAGCCATTTATTATCAATCAACTGTGTTTACTCTTTTTAAATCATAATGACAACAGAAACTACCCAAATGACCCTGATCAAAAGTTTACATACCCCAATTCTTAATATGGTGTATTGCCCCCTTTAACATCAATGACAGCTTGAAGTCTTTTGTGGTATGTGTGGATGAGGCTCTTTATCTTCTCAGATGGTAAAGCTGTGCATTCTTCCTGGCAAAAAGCCTCCAGTTCCTGTAAATTCTTGGGCTGTCTTGCATGAACTTTACGTTTGAAACCTCCCCAGAGTGGCTCAATGATATTGAGGT
>AZIM01008147.1:27850-39985 GCA_000516915.1 Ophiophagus hannah | reverse complement strand
GCTCCTCCAAACTGAGTCGTGAATCCAGGAGGACACCCAAATTGCGAACCCTATCCACGGGGGGCAACACCTCTCCCCCCATGGCCAGTGATGGAACGTCCTGGATTATCCGAGATGCCGGTATATATAATTTTATATACCGTTGATATATAGTTTTATGGTACTACTAAAAGTGGTGTTATTAGCCATCAGACCTCAAAAATATACTTTTCCCAAAAAGTTTCCACAATTTTGGCCACTATTGTATGTGTGTATCATCTGAATTTGACATAAATTGATATTGTAGATCAGTTGTTAAGTGAATCACTGCAGTTGTTAAATTAGTAATACATTAAGTGACTCTGGCTTCCCCATTGACTTTGCTTATCAAAAGGTCGCAAAAGTTGAACTTATGAACCTGGAATACTGCAACTGTCATAAAATATGAATCATCTGAAGAAAAAGAAATACTCAATTGAGTATTTTTGCAGAACTTCTTGTTCAGTAGGTTTTCCCACAAATCGAATCACAGCATCCGCAAACAGTTGTCTTCTGACTGTATATAAGTCTGTTCCACAATCTCCTTTAACTTTCCTAAGAAGATCTGCTCCTAATATCTGCTGTAAAAGAAATCAGAGGTCTTTTTCTTTGCTTTTTTATTTTGTTGCATTTGCCTCTGTACTCTTTTTCCTCTTATTAGTACCTGTTATATATTATCTTTCTATTTTAAAATTTAAAAAAGTTATTAAAATTAAGATGTACTATTATAAAATACATAACCAGTATGCTTCTGCTGATTATGCTATGCAGTATTTATGTCTCACTTCTGATTGTTATATTGCAAATATCAATAATATGTTTTAACAGATGATCAAAGCACAAGATGCAACTGAAAACAATCTGGAACTTAGAACAAAATGAAGAACTAGCTGTGACTACCTAACATAAAAATGTGGAGACTGAAAAGCTTGTTCAAGATAGAAAAAGGAGAAAGTTATAAAAACCTAATTTATAAATTGTAAATATTGTAAATTATGGGCTAAGTACCCTACACAGTCTGATCTCCAAGTCAAACCTTATGAAACTAAAGCTCCCATTTCTAGAAGCAACAATTCCATCAATAGAAAAAGATTGACCACAATGACTGTACTGTGCACTGATTCAAAGGAAAATGCCAGTGGTGCTACTATTGGCAGTAAATCAGACTAAATGGAAAAATGTATCAATACTTAAGAAAAAGAGATGAGGCCATGAGATCAACACTATCTGGAATTAGTCTCAAAATGGTTGTGCATGGATCTTCTTGGAATGATAATTATTTTTACTATAATCCATATAATCCATTATAAAATTATCTTTCTTGTAATATTATTTATTAAAATTAGCATTGCTTCTAATTTGTCCATTTGCATTATAGAAATGGTTTTGTATTGGTACATTTTGACATATTGTGATAATTGGCAAAACTAAATAGCTGAACTTCGATTAAATATGCTCTTTTTTCACTTCTCTGCATCCTTTTCATCTTTATAAAATTTGTATAATTATTATAGTCAAACATTTATGTGCCTGCTATATTATTAATTATAACATTCTTGAATAGAGCAAATGTTTTTAAAAGAAAATCAAAACTTATCTCTGACATTATTATAAATCCAATCAAGTACAGTAAAATATCGCTATGATTAAATATCTCTAAATTCTCAGAAAGCAGGCATAATAATACTCAAATTTTTGTTGAAGACTTATTCTGGCTTAAAATACTAGAGCAGTAATAAAATTCACCCTTACTGCTATCAGTTCTTAAACAAATTTCTTGCTCCCTTTTAGAGTAATGTATTTTCTCCTTAATGGTGAATTTTCTTTGCTGCTTTCACTGGAATCAAGAAGAACCCATGCAAAGGTATACTTGGAATTCTGTTTCTCAATTATACAGGTAGAAGAATCCAAAGTGTGGGTAGTCTCTGCTTCCTTGCTTAAAAGATTGAGTCGATCAAAGTTTAGTCCTGCCTCTTACTGAGCATGCCGAGTTTTTGACTCAGTCTTCATGCAAGGAAGACGCACGGAGAGAGTGCTCAGGAGAAAAGAACAATTAGTCACACCTTGGATTCTATAAACAACTTGAAGAAGGCAAAGAAGGCAAATCAGAACTGTGAGTAGAGCAAGCTGGGCTGAAGCTCGAGCGAGCGGGGAGGCCGCAGTACGTAGGCTCAGCAGGGAAGCGCCAAACAGCTGTTTGGCGCTTAGAAGAGAACCATCGCATCTCCAAAAGAAGGGCCAGGATAGCGCTCAGCCATCCTGAATCAAACAAGCAGGTGGATAGCGTTCGGCCATCCTGAAATGCAGCATTCAGGCAGAAGAGGGGCCCCAGAAGGATAGGCAAGCGCTCAGCTATCCTGTAGCCGCGAGGTGAAGAACAAGTGGAAAAGCACTGAACAGTTGACGGGCGCTTAGGAGGAAACCGCAGCGACTCTGAATGAGCTAGCCCTAAAAAGACATAGATGTTTCCCAAAGAGAAGGGATCCCAAGTAGTTAAGAGAGTCAATACTCAGTTGTGGCTGAGCAAACTCTAATAGGAGATCCTGGGAAAAGTCCACCCAGTGGGGGGGCGGGGGCAGAGTCAAAACTCTGTCAGGAACCAGCAGACTGTGGCAGCTGAGCTCCAGCACAGGCGAAGCTGCCTATCCCAAAGAACAAAGGGGACAACATGACGGATTTCTCTGAGATGGAGGCAGGCTTGGAGGAGCAGGGATCACCTGGCTCAAGCTCTCCTAGAGAACAGGGCTCTAAAGGACCTAAAGCGACCAGTAGAACAGCAATGGTCGAAGAGAAAGAAAAGCCCTTTCACAAGGTTTCCAAACCCGATGAAAGGGAGGCTTTAAGGAGGCAAAGAGCCTTGAAAAGAGTTTTGCAAGGGCAGAAAGGGAGGCGGAGAGGAATGGAAATTCCCACGCTACAGGAAGCAGACCAATAGAAACAAAGCATCAAGATAATTGTGCCCAAGCTGCAACACCAGAGCGAGCTGGTGAGCAGTATAGTTAGCCAGCTCTTTGTCCAAAAGAGAGAGAGTGTTTATCAGAAACACAGGGAAGCTCCCAGGAGTTCAGTGATAGTTGGGAATCTTTCTCAAAGAGGTGGAGGCTGGCTCCAGAGGAAGTTTTACTCCTACAGCAGCAGGACTCAGACAGCAGACGTTTAGGGATGAAATGAAAGCCCTGATGTTAGAGGTTCTAACAGAGGTTAGGGAGGAACAAAGTCATCACCCTAACCCAGTAATTAATGAGAGAAGGCCTGACACACTGCATCCATTACTAGTTGGGAAACAGGAGGAAATAATTTCCAGAGAACCAATTCAATGTGGTCTTATACCCAAAGTGAGGCTTCGGTCTCATGGAAAGAGGAGCAGAGGGAAACAGCATTTTCTGATGAGGAAGAAGAGGTGGCAGAGGCCCCAGCATTTACCGGCCTATTTTCCCAGCAATTGTTTAAAATTCTGCTAGGTAAAGCCAAAGCAGCAACAGGCCTGGAGACCGCCACAGCAACAGAGGAATCTGCTCCAGATTCATCAGACCCAAAAGACAGTCTCTTTGCGAGAACTAAGGTGGAAAGCAAGATGGTGCCATCACCAGAGCTGTTCAAGGAGGTGATGGAAGGACAGTTGGACTGACCAGTGATATTCCCGACACCAGGGGGGAATGAAAGGAAGAATTACAACATGGAACTGGCTGAATTGATAATAGATAGATGGGCCAGTAGTGGCTTCTACATCAGCAACCATCATGGAGGAAGGCGTGAAGGGAGAAGACAAGAAAGCAGAACAGACCCTCCAAAAGCCCTACCCAGTTGCACGGGCAATGAAGGCAACTTCAACTGCATCATTCTTCAGCAAAGCAGCCCTGATATGGCTCCAACAGATGCAGAAAAGGGTGCCACCTGGTGATCCTTGATCACAACAGGATCTGAACAAAATGATAGCAACGATGGAGCTTATAGCTGACACCATGCTTAACGGTGTCAAATATGCTATTAGGGCCATAGCGCTTCGGTGGCAGTTAGGTGCCTGGTTTGGCTCTGCCATTGGCAGGCGGACTTGAAGCACAAGTGGAAGCTAGCTTTTGCCCCAGTTAAGGGGAGCAAATTATTTGGGGAAGCCATTGAATCCATGTTAGTGGAGACCAAGGACAAGAGGAAGATCTTGCCTAGAAGATATGGCCAAGCAGAGTGGCGGCCTTCACCTTACATGCAGCCCTTTCTAGCCACTGGGGGAGGGTTTGGGTACTCCAAGCACTCCCAGAGACAATACACACAAACACAGGGCCAACAACCGGACAGAACCTGATTTAGAGACGGGACAGTCAGTGATTTCAAGGAAAGTGACTGTTCAAGGGCTCCACTGGCAAAGTGACAACCGGTGCAGCGCACCCATTGGCGGGAGACTGGGCCTATTTGCCAACTGATGGGAGCAACAACAATGGACAAGTGGATCCTGAACACAATAAGACAAGGCCTAGCTCTGGAATTTCTCTCCACACCTCCGAACTCCTTTAGAAGGTGCCCAATATCAAGAGACAGTCAAAAGGTGTATCATGGGGACAGCTGTTCAGCATCTGTTGGACATTCAGTCTGTCCAACCGGTACCAAAAGACTAGACAAGGGCAGTGATTTTATTCAATCCTGTTTTTAGTCCAGAAGGCATCGGGGGGGGGGGTGTTGACCAACTTTAGATCTGAAGAGACTGAACAAACACATTTTGTACAAGAGATTCAAGATGCAATCCCTATAGTCAATCCTGGGGAATGTCTGGGAAGGAGATGTCATGACGTCAGTAGACCTCACAGAGGCATACCTGCATATCCCAATTGTACAAGCACATTGAAGGTTCCTACGATTTTATTATGCAGGAAGACATTACCAACACAGGGCCCTACCATTTGGGCTATCCTCAGCGCCCAGAATGTTCACCAAGGTACTGGCAGCAGTAGCGTCCCATCTCAGAACGATACCAATACACATCCAATGCTACCTAGATAACATATTGGTACAGTCCTCTTCCCCCCCTAAGGGCAAGGGAGGACGTAGAGATCACAGTATAAATGTTGCAGGAGCATGGGTTCTCAGTGAACTTCGAAAAGAGCCATCTGGACCTGTCAAGCCGTCTGAAACACTTAGGGGCAGTCATAGGCACCCACTCTTGCGAAGTTTACCTGCCACAGGAGCGGCAGATCAGCATAAAAGTGATGATAGGCAAAGTGATCACAGCACCAGTGGTGAACCTGGCCCTGCTCTCACAACTGCTAGGGAAGATGGTATCATGATTTCCTTAGTACTGTGAGCTCAGCTGCACGCAAGAACCCTACAATGGTTCCTATTACCTTACCAGAGAGCAGGCAAGAGCAGTGCAAAAACCAAGGTGCAGGTCCCACCAAAAGTGAAGCAATCCCTCTAGTGGTGGAGGTCTCAGGCAATGACCAGGGGATGCGAGTTCAACAAACCCAATCAACTGACCATTATGACAGACGTCAGCCTGTTTGGTTGGGGGCCCCATTGCCAGTTCCAAATCACACAAGGTCAGTGATCCAAGACAGACCTCAGAAACAACATCAACTGGCTGGAGCTCAGGGCTATGAAACCTGGCTCTAGGGACATTCAAAGCAAGGACAGTAGGTCAGCACATTCTAATCCTAACAGACAATGTGACCGCCAAGGCACATATCAACAGCCAGGGGAGGACCTACTCCCGGGTGCTCATGCAGGAGGCAGAGCGCTTAGGCCGCTGGGCAGAGAGACATCTATCAATCAGAGCAGAGCATATCTCAGGAAAGGAGAATGTAGAGGCAGACTGGCTCAGCAGGGCAACAGTCGACCATTCAGCATCCAGAACCACACTGGCTCCAACTGACCGTATGGCACTTGAAAGGGTCACACTGAGTCAGCTAGAATGTTCAACTAAAGTCATACAGACACTACAGGCCTCTAGGAGGCCTTCGACCAACAGAATTTATGATGCCACCTGGAGAGCATTCTCTAGTTGGTGCGTTAAAGCCCAGCTCGAACCAATCACAGTGTTGGTGACACAGATGCTAGACTTTCTCTAGGAGGGCCTGGATAGGGGCCTGTCCCCCAATACTTTACGTAGGCAGATGGTGGCAATAGCATCAGTTTTGGGTTGTGGGACCTTGGAGTCCCTCACTCGGCATCCACTGGTGTTTATGTTCATCAGAGGAACAACCAATTTAAAACCGCCAGTAATACACAGGTATCCCACCTGGAATCTGACCAAAGTGGTGAGGGCACTCATGATAGAGCCGTTCAAGTCACTGTGGTTGGCTAGCTTACATTTGCTCACCCTGAAAGTAGTTTTCCTAGTGGCCATTACATCAGCGAGACGGATATCAGAACTAGCAGTCCTATCCATAAGGGAGGATCTTTGCATATTCCACCCAAACAAAGTGAGGCTAGATCCTACCTTTATGCTGAAGGTGAATTCCACATTCCATAGAGCACAGGAGATAGTACTGCAGGACTTTTGCCCGAAACCAGTCCATGGGTTAGAAAAGAAGTGGTATTTTTTGGATGTTAGAAAAGCGATACGTATGTACATAAAGAGAACAGGCTCTATTAGAAAAACTGAATCAATGTTTGTATCATTCAAGCCTGATTCTTCAGGACATAAGGTTTTACCATTGTCCATAGGTTGTGGATTAGGGCATGCATTGCAAAGGCTTATGAGATCCAATCGTTACCACTGCCCAGTAGAGTGACAGCCCATTCAACCAGGAGTGCAGCCACAATGGCGGCTTGGAACACACAGGCCTCTATCAAAAAGATCTGCAGGGCAGCAACGTGGTCATCACCATCGCTGTTCATCAGGCACTACAAGCTGGATGCTTTTGCATCAGCGGAGGCAGCCCTTGGAAGAAGAGTGCTGCAGAGAGTGCACACAGAGATGGGGACTCAGGACCAGACTACTACCCACCCTTAGGATGGCCAACTTGGGTATGTCCCACGCTTTGGATTCTCCAACCTGTACAACTGAGAAAGAGCATTGGTTCTTACCTGAAACACATCTTCTAGTTATACTGGAGGAGTATCCAAACCCACCCTGAAGAATGTCAGATCCTGAGTTTAGAACGCCCAGGAAGAGCACCAAGAAAATCTCCCAAGTCAATTATTTAGCCTTCATCAAAAACTGGGCATGCTCAGTAGAAGGAGATAGGACTAAGTTTTGATTGACTCAAGTCTTCAAGCAAGGAAGCAGAGACTACCCATGCTTTGGATTCTCCTCCCATACAACTAGAAGATGCATTTCAGCTAAAAACCAATGCTCTTTCTACTGTGGTCAGATATGCCTCCACGATGTCCATAAGCAGCAGGGTCAACAGCTGTGGAAGCAAACAGACATTCTTACTCAAGTGGCAATTCTTTAACGTTGTCTATTTCAAGTTCTTTCACTACATCTCAAAATACATATCATTATTAGCATTTTACTAAAAAATAGTGTGGCCTAAATTAAAAATATCTACTAAAAACAGTAAAAATCCTACCAAAGTCAGTTTTACAGCAATTAGTGTAACACTGCACTAGCAGAAAATTCATTTCACAAATCTTTTCTTCTAAACATCTTTCCTGTGAATACGTAAATGACATACAGATAATGTTAAACAGATTACAATCTTTACATTTCAGTAGTTCCCAATTTTGTGCCTGCTTAAATGTGTTAGACTAATTAGCAGTGGACCTTAGTTGCTGGAGATTATGTAGGCTTACATCTCTGAAAGCCACAAATTGGGGAAGGCTGACATACAGATCAAAGCAGTAAGATTCTGAGCCATGGTTTGTTCAACCATAGCTAGGCTACATTGAGCTCATAATATGTTAACCTATAAAACATTACTCCACAAAAGCTGAGTTCATGCATCATGTTTAACCAAAGTATACTTTGGATTTAGCTTTTTGTGTTGTCTAAAGCTAGTTATAGTGTCAGCTATGTTGATAATATAATACAATTTATCTCTAATGAGGACCCAGATTGTTGGGGACGATATACTGACTGTGTAATCAGCTTAGAGCTCTATGAAATTATGAAATTATTAATTCAATTATTAATTATTAAAGCACTTAGTATATACTAAGTGCTATTGCTATAAAATAACATTCTTTATGGAATCAGTAAAACGCAAACCAACTTGAAAAAAACAATTAGAACTGTCTGTAAAAGTGATCAGATATACAAATGACATAATGTTTAGCTAGTAAAAAATTGTTAGGACATCACAGATTAGTTTAGCTTTTTTCTCATCCCACAGAAATGAATTCTCTCATTACATAGGTTAAGATGTTATACATTGTGGTAATTATTTCCAAATCACAAGTGCAAACACTTACCCTGATTGGAAAATTAGCAGATTTCAAACTCAAGTAATTTGTTCTTAATGAGGAACTTGTTGAACTGAATTTATAAATTAGCTCATTCCCTTTGCTAGATAGGTGTGTTAAGAGTTATATGTGAGTGATCAAATATTCATCCAAGTATATTCAGCCAAAATTTAAAAAAATCAAAACTATATTTCAGTATACACTTGTCTTGAATTAATTTCCATTGGCTATAAATGAACATGTGTATATGATCACATAGCACAAAACCTCTGGGTCATTTTCCATGACATTCCTTTTAATAATTTTGTGAAGCAGTCAAATCCAGTTAGGGCTACCAGATCTAGATGACAGTGAGATGGCAGAGAAGAGACATAAGGAAACATTAAACTCTCTGCTGTTGACTAGTGAACATCTGCATTTTTATCTGGTAGCCCTAAGCTTTTATGAAATTGATCATATATTTAATTGAAGACAGTACAATAGAGCTATAGCATGATGTGAGTGCAAATATTTTCTCTCTCTATAACAGCATGTTTATTATTCTATCTTGACACAACTGTTGCAAGTATGTATTTTGTTATTGTGAAACCTAAATAATGTATCATTATGAAAGCAAAGATAATAAAAGTGGCAATGAAAAGTAATGGCTAGAGTACCAAAGTTTGTGAAAAATATAAAATGTACCCAGCTAAAATTTATAAACTTTCTTAACAGTCCAGTCCCTCATCTGTTTACTCCAGAAGATGTTTGTGTTGCTACCCAATAAGAATCTGTATATCTACCTGATAAGATAGATGCAAAGGTTCAAGTCAAGACCACATTATTTATTTAAAGGGCCAATGATATGTGACAAACATTATCATGTGCTAGCTATGACCATTTAGAACATAGTATCATACAGGGGTGGGATTCTACTGGTTCGGTCTGGTTCTATGTAACCGGTTGTTATGGTTCCTGGTAGTTCGGAGAACCAGTAAAACGGGCCCCTGGCTGGCCCCGCCCCTCTCTGCCCACTCCTTCATTTCCTGCCCCGTCAGCCCTTATTGCGCATGCGTGACATCGCATGCATGCGCAACATTGCACGCATGCATGACAATCATTGACAGCATTCTCCCCCTGCCCGCCCCGCCCAGTCACTCCTTATAGTGCATGTGCGCTACATCGCTTCCCATATTTTCCCACCCGCTTCCAGCAGCAGCAGCAGCCAGCCAGCCTTCCACCATCTGATCTCCCTAGGTGAGTGAGGCTCTGCAAGCCCCGGTCGCCTACATGCTGCTGCCGCCAGCCCCAGTTGAGTCCTGACTCCTGGGCTGGCCTAGGCCACCACCACCATGCCACCGCCCTTTGCGCTCATGTCCTAGCAAGCTTCCCCGCTCCCTCTCATGGCTTGCTTAGCCACCAGTACTGTGGCTCCATGCGGCACTCGTGGTCTAGCAAGCTTCTCCCCCCACCCCACTTGCCTAGCTTGCTGATGGCCAAGAGGAAGGTGAGCTAGGGCTGACCCATTGCTGCTTGCACCCCTTCTGGATTCTCTGCAGCTGCTGGGCTTTGGCTGCTAGCAGGGGGTGGGAGTGACCAGGGAGCACGATGCTATGCTGCCCGGGCCTGCANCCCGGGCAGCATAGCATCAGGGAAGGCAAGCCAGGGCTGAGAGCCGCTGGGCTCCCAGCCAGCCCGCATCTCCACTGTGGCCCAGTAGGCAATGAAGTGCACCCCGCTGTGAAGAACAGGGCGGTGAGTCCCAGCTGCTGCTTCTTTGCCAGCCGGAACTGAGCTGGTAGCCCACGCACCATCTCCTCGCAGAAGGTTCCGTCCTCACATGTGCACACATGAGGCCAGGACCTTCTGTGAGGAGACGGCGTGTGGGCAAGTCCCTGTGGCACCGTGAGATACATTACTCCATGTATGCCCAAAAAGGAGAAGACTTGGGTGAACTTTTCTGCCTCCCTTCACTTTGCTCCGCTGCTGCTCAGAAGGCAACTGTCCCAGCCTGTCCCTTTAAGGTACTTGGATGCGGAGGGAGGGACCAAAAAGGGACAGGCAGGGTGCAGGAGCTGCCTTCCAAGTCTCGCCATGTCCCCATCCCCCGCCCAAGAAGCCTCCAACCAGCACCTCTTTGCTGGCAGGAAAATCCTTCAGCTGCTGCTTCCGGCTTGGTTCCGGCCAGCAAAGAAGTGGCAAAAAGACATGGCGTCTGGAAGCTTCTTGCAGTGAAAATTACCGATCTCTGGCTTTGCTTGCTCTGCTTCTCCAACATGCCCCCACTGCTTAGCTGAACTCCTGTCCGTGGGAGTCAAAGCGCTGAAGCGTGAGCGGTGCAGGAAATTTTGGCTGGGCTTGGCTCTCAAGAGATGAGTGTGACTCCGGCGGCTTTTCTCTGCTAACAGGCAGCCAAGATATCTGCAAACTGTCGAACGCTCCTCAAGAGAGATGATTTTGCAGGTAGCTTGGCCAAACTCCTGTGCAAAGGGGAGCACAACATTGTTGCACCGCACTAACATGGGGGGGGCTTGTCCCCAAAGCAGCAGCATTGTTCCAGCGATGCGGCCCTGAGGATGCTACCCTTGCCTGCACCCGTCACTGAAGCACGGCGGCCAGAGAAGCGCTCTATCCAGAAGCGCTGAACTTCCAATTGGTGCTGGAGGCAGCACTGGAAGGGAAGAGGCGGCACCTGAAGGGGCTTTCACAAGGGGGAAGGAAACCCTCCCTCTGCCACCGCTGTTGCTTTCGCCCCTCTCTTAAACCCTGCCGGCTCCTGGGTATCCTGTTTGCAGTCCTGCCTGAGGACGCACCCCCTGCCCCCCATTATGTGTCTATCAGAAGCACCCGAGCCCGGCTTCTGGAGTCCTTCAGGGCACCGGGTATAAAACCACATCCGGCTGGCCACTCCTTTGTCTGAAGGGGAGGCTCCTGGTTCCTTGTATGGCCATGTTTTTTTTCTCCTGTGGATGGTGGAAGAATCGAGAGTTTCATATAGTTGTGGTGTGGGTCCCTGCCACATAATCAGAGCCTTTTGGCAAGGCTTCTTTTATTTTATGTTACCAGCCCATTGCAGGCTGATAGTTAGGGTAGAGAGGTTGTTGAGAGAAAGAGAAATTGTAATATAATGGCAAAATAGTTCTATTTTATTATACTGGTTGCAGAGTGGCTTCTGATAATCATGAAATGCAAAACAATCAAGGTGACAGTATTTAATACTTGAGACAATAAGCAGTAGAAATTCAACAATACAGAATGAATTATTTTATGTGACACCTCACTGTTGATACTTAGAGAGAGACAATTTTGCAGATATCTTGGCCACCTGTTAGCAGAGAGAAGCAGCCAGAGTCACTCTCATCTCTTGAGAGCCCGGCCAAAGTTTCCTGAGCCACCGTCAGGCAAAATTCAAATTAGTGGTCCCTGGGATTTAAAAGTATGAGTTTGGTGGTCCCTGAGGTCAAAAAGGCTCGTGACGCCTGGGTTAGGGAAGGGATAGAGAGAGAGGGAAAGAGAGAGAGAGAGAGAGAAAAAGAAAGAGAGGGAGAAAGAAGGAAAGAGAAAGAAAGAAAGAGGGAGGGAGAGAAAGAGAGAAAGAGAAGGAAGAGACAAGAAAGAAAAAAGGGAAAGAAAATAGGGAGAGAGAAAGGAAGAGAAAGGAAAAGGGATAGGGAAAGAAAGGGGGGATGGAGGAAGGGAAAGAAAGAAGGAAAGAAAGGAAGGAATGGAGGAGAAAGTGAATGAGATATATGGATAGATAGATGCATGGAAGGAAGGAGGGAGGGAGAGAGAGAAAAAAGG
>AZIM01008147.1:8244-18371 GCA_000516915.1 Ophiophagus hannah | reverse complement strand
AGGGGAAGGATACTGTAAAATCTCCAGTATTTGCTGGTTCTCCGAACTCAGAATTTCCNAACCTGCTGAATACCACCTCTGCCTTGGATGCTGATTTTTATAATCATTACAGGAGTATCCAACCAACATTTCTAGATCTTTCATGTAAAAAATTATTATGGTTTGAAAAAAAAAATGTTTTTTTAGAGAGATCTTGGCACTAACAAGAGACTTGGTGAAGCTGTTTCATCTTCTCAGTATATTTTCTATGGGAAAAATTATAGAGGTAATGGTTAAAATATTACAAATGAAGCATAATGTCTCAAGTCCTCAAGTCCTGAGGATAAAAGTAGTGCAACAAATGCCTTGTCTAAGAAGCATCTTAAATTTGCTCCATACTAGATGTTAAGCATGGAATTGTCATGCTTCATTTGCCACCTAGAGGGCATTCATAGAGTGATATCTTCCAATTATTGTAATCCTTTATTATCCCTTTTCTGTATTTGCATCTTTTAAAAAAGACTCCCTTTTTCAGAAGCATGGAAGAGTAGTATAATTTTCACAGTTTCATATATCCATAGCATTTTTCTTCCACTCTCTAAAAATTTTTTTTTTAATGTGAGTTACGTTGGGAGAACAAAACTACAACTGTCATGCCCCAGCATATAACTGTTATATACTGTTGTTGCTCTCTAGCCCCATCTAATGGCCAGAGAGACAAATATGCCCCAACATATGATCTTTATATACTGTTATTGTGCTCTAGCCCCATCTAGTGGCCAGAGAGACAATGCCAAATATATTGTTTTGAAGCTGACCCAATCCATTTTACCCATCAGACCGCACTCTCAAACCAAGTGCATGCTGGGAAGTCAGACCCCATTTTCTTAAGCATTTGGAGAAGGTGGAAACACAAAGATGAAACCATCTTAATCTGTGGCATATTGTCATCCAAGGACAAACCCACATCCCACACACACAGCATCACTGGCGAGATTTAAATTGCTTGTATTTATTATTATGTTCAGCAGTAACTCTGTATCTTGTATTTGGTTATCATTGTATGTATCTCGATTTTCTCCAGTTTCACCATATCCTGTTTTTTCAATAAAGCATTCAGATCTACGCACACGGTCTGTTTTATTGGAGAATAGGTGAGTTTAGTCGAGCTGCACACAGACTAACGTGTGGTGAGGACAGAATAGTAAAACAGTGGCTACCGAGCTAGTGGGATCCAGGGTAACAACTATATAGAGACCTGCTGCTTTGCCAGTGCAGCTACCAGCAGCCTCTAGATCAGGGGTCTGCAGTCTTAAACACTCAAAGAGCCATTTGGACCTGTTTCCCACAGAAAAAACACCAGGAGCCACACAACCTGGATGAGTGTGGCCAACTCGACGTCACTCACTTCCACCCTGTCACATGACACACATCCCAGCCACGCCTACCCAGGTTTTGTGGCTCCCAGTGTTTTCTGTGGGAAACAGGTATCTCTCTCTCTCTCTCTCTCTGTTTCTTTCTCTCTGTGTGTCTCTGTGTCTCTTTCTCTCTCTCTGTCATCTTTCACTCTATTTCTCTTTCTCCCTCTCTCTGTTTCTCATCTCTCTTTTTCTCCCTCTATTTCTTTCTCTCTATTTTCTGTCTCTATCTTTTCTCTCTCTCATCTCTGTCTCTCATTTCTCTCTCTCTTCCTCTCTCTCTTTCTGTCTCCTCTCTGACTCTCTCTTTCTCTTTATCTCTATCATCTCCCTCCCTGTCTCTCTCTCATCTCTCATCTCTCTGTCTCATCTTTTTCTCTTTGTCTCTTGTCTCTTTCTCCCTCTTTCTCTCCCTCTCTTTCATATATCTCTCCCTCTTCCTCTTCCTCTCCCTCTCCCTCTCTCTCTCTCTTGTCTGTGTGTGTTCTCTCTTGAACCATTTCCAAAAACAGGTGGGGGTTGGGGGTTTTTTGCCCCCCTGCTGTGGCTCTCTGTTNCACTCCTCACCTGGTCTGAGAAGGTAAGGGAAATGGTGGGGGATGGAGACAAACTCCATGCTCCAAAGTGGGAGCAAAGTGCCACTTGCCTCATCTCACAGGTACTTCTTCCAGCCCTTGATACTGTGCAGACCTCGGTTGCTTGGGGAGACACACAACTTGCTCTCCTCCCTGAGACTGGCCCAGCCCGGCTGTGACTGATGCTCCGTATCGTAATTGCTCCAGGAGGAGGAGGGGACACCGTCTCCCCCATTGTGAAGTGTGTTAAATTTAACTGCTGCGCAAGATGCAAGAGCAGCGGGTAGGCTATGGAGGTGATGAGAGCAGCGGCGTTGGCCACAGCTGGGCCAGGCCAGTGTCTCGGGGCGGAGAGCAAATTGTGCATCTCCCCAAGCAACCGAGGTGCATGCAGCACCAATAAGGGCCAGAAGAAGTGCCCATGAGATGAGGCAAGTAGGCAAGGGGCACTTCGTTCCCACTTGGAATATGGAGCAAGTCTCCATCTCCTGCCGTCACCCTTACCTTCTCAGGCCAGGTGAGTTACTGGGAGGGGAAGGTGAGGGATGGGGTCAGCCAGTGATGGGTTCAGCTGACAGGGAGCCACAGCAGGGGAACGAAAGAGCCGCATGCAGCTCTGGAGCTGTGGGTTGCTGAAACCTGCTATAGACAGATAAGCACCTCCAGAAGACACCATGTCACAGAGCCAGGCATCTTAATACAAGACAAGGTCTCAAGTCTAATTCTTCCCAATAGTCATCAATGAGAAATGCACTTGCCATTGCCAGTGCAAAGGTTGAAGCAGCAAAAGCACAAGCAACCTTTTCTGAACAAGAAATGGAAATGAAAACAGCATGGTTAGAGACTGAAAGAGTACAGAAAGAAGCTCAAAGAATGCAGCAAGAAGCATCCCTGGAAATGCAGAAAACCCTGTTAGAAGCGAGCCTAGAGTAGATCGCCACAGAGAAAGAAGTTGCAACTGCCACAGCCGAAGTCAAAGCCTTAGTGAGAGCTGTATATTCTGACGACGAATGCAGTAAACGCAGCAATGTGCTTGAGCCAGAAGCTAAACCCCAAGATCTTCTGCAATGCACTTCAGAGTATGTCTATCGGCATTCCAGGCCAAGCAGCAACGCTCACCTCAATGGAAAAGACAACCTACAAGAAACAAGCCAAAAATACTACTCAGCACCACTACAGGCTAACAACAGACCCCCCACCCCAACACCCAAGGTACTTGAGTCTACAAATTATCCTACAGGATCAGCCTTCATGCCAGAACAGCATAGAAAGGACTAGCTAAAACCAGAGATTCCTAAAAGGTATGACTACACAGCACCTTATCACCATAGCAATGCACAATCGGCTAATCAAGCCACCATAGATCTTTCCAAGTTCCAAGGGAGCTAGTCAAACAAGGACTTGAAAGGTTTAATGATAGTCCTGAAAGCTATAGAGCCTAGTGATCTTCCTTCCAAAATGCCATCAGAGGCTTAGATCTGTCACAAAGTGAGGAGATAGATTTAATAATTAAATGGCTTGGAATTGAATCTGCTGAACATGCAAAAGTAATCAGGACAACAAACATAAACTACTCTGAAATAGGCCTTAAAACAATTTGGGACAGACTTGATGAGTGCTATGGCTCAGCAGGAGCAGTGGAAAATGCAACTGTTCAAAAGACTTAATAGCTTTCCCAAAATAACTAACAGAGCCTATCAGAAACTTAGGGAGCTTAGCGACTTATTAATGAAACTTCAAGTAGCTAAGTCGGAAGGCTACTTGCAAGGACTTGCATTCTTTGACACAACCAGAGGTATAACCTACAAGAGCAATGGATCACACATGGCTCCAAATACAAAAGAGAGTACAATGTTCCATTTCTCCCCTTCTCTGTTTTGTGGACTTTGTGTGCCAACAAGCTAAAACAAAAAATGATCCTAGCTTCGACTTCACATTGTCATGTGCTGCTCCTTCAGAACAAAACCCTCACAAACCTTCATTAGCAGTCCACAAAACTAATGGACTCCTCCAGATTCCTTTTGCAGGTCTGCCAGCTCCTCTCACATATAAACTGAGATCAGAGATCCTGGTAAGCAGTGTCCTCTATACCAAAAGCCACATCCTCCCCTAATATGCAGAGCCTTCAGAGAGAAGTCCATGGAAGACTGCAAAGCTTTCCTGAAAGCAAACAACATTTGCTACAAGTGCTGCTCATCAGTCCCTCACTTTGCCATTGACTGTAAGGTCAGCCAGGGCCAGAACCATGGACTTTACAACACACAGTGGCAGTGAGCACAGCAGGGAGGAAGAACACACTGCTACAACCACAACAGAAATCAATACAAAATGCACAGAAGTCTGCAAAGAGATTGCAGATGGCAAGTCCTACTCCAAAATCTCTTTAGTCAGCAGGTCAAAGGGAAAAAGCCATTAAGCTTTACGCCATTCTACACGATCAAAGTAACAAGTCTTTAGCCAGCTCAGTCTTCTTTGATGCCTTTGGCATTAAAGGCCCCAGCACTCCATATTCCTTAAAAACTTGTGCAGGAATTGTGGAGGCAGCAGAGAGAAGAGCATCTGGTTACCAAGTCGAGTTGGTAGATGGGAAAACATGACTGACTTTACCAATTCTTATTGAATGCAACCAGATCCCTAACCATAGAACTGAAATCTCTACGCCAGATGCAGCAATTCATCACCCACATTTGAACCATATAGCGCATCTGATACCAGAGCTTGATCCTGAAGCTGAGATAGTCTTGCTCCTAGGGTGGGTGTCAGCAACCCACAGCTGCATGCGATTCTTTTGTCCCCATGCTGTGGCTCCCTGTTGGCTGAACCCACCACTGGCTGGCCCTGGCCCTCACCCTCCCCTCCCAGTAACTCATCGCCTGGCCTGAGAAGGTAAGGGTGATGGCAGGAGATGGAGACTCGCTCCATATTCCAGAGCGGGAGTGAAGTGCCCCTTGCCTACTTGCCTCATCTCGTGGGTGCTTCTTCTGGCCCTTATTGGTGCTGTGTGCACCTCGGTCTCTTGGGGATGCTCCATATGGTCAGAAATTAGACAGGGTGGGAGGAGATGTCTGTTTAGGAGATGTCTGTTTAGGAAGCATGCACAAACCAACCTCTGTTAGCAGCATGCTGACAAGCACGTTAGAGAAAGGACATCCTTCTATTTTTCAGCCAAGCCACAACCAATCCCTCTTAAAGGAACCACCGCACTTCACCCATTTGCCTTTTCCCTTCATAGGCTCCTTTAGTGACAACCTCGCCTGTGACAGTGACCAAGGTCATCTAAGGTTCACAGTCTTCCCAAAGTTGGAAGATGACAATCAGGTGGCAACATCTACTGAGGACAAATTCCCTTTAGAAAAGACAGAGGAGGGATTAGTCAAAGAAGATAGTGACACCCCTCTTCCCTTCAGACCACAGCGATGACACCTACCTAACAATAAAGAATGAGCTGTGCCTGCTCTGCCACAGTCTCCAGAGTCCATCTATGCCATTCATACCTCAGAACCGTAGGACAACACCTTAGCTCAAATAGTGCAGCAGCCTACAGCCACACCTCAAGCATCAGCAAAGGTCAAAAAGCAATTGAACCAGTCTTCTGCGATGTCTTCCATGGTATTTGTCCAAAAGGAACTTCCATTCAGTCAGCCACAGGTGGATCCTAACACAAGGTGTGGAACAAATACATCGGAGACTGTTGCACCCTCAGAGCAAACTGGATTCCTCGTTTCAGAGGCAGGTCTCCCCAGCAAATATGCCAAAAATTCAGTTTCATCCGTCCAAACCAAACGCAAAGAAAAAAAGGGCAAATCCCCTGATCTGGATCTGCTAATGGACATGGCTTGCAAGCAAGAACATTTTCTGAAGGAAAAATGTTTAATATCTCACAGATCCCAGATGAATGGAGATTCTTCATCCAATGCAGAATCTGAAGGCAGCCTCACAGTAACAGAAGCAACAATGTGCCAGCCTCAAAGTCTAGGCACTGTCCAGATACCTTCTGACATGACTCAGATCCTGTTGCTACAGAATGGTGCTGGATATATATCAGGTGACCTCAGCAATTCTAAGGGAGAAGCTAGCCGTGGGATGTTATATTCCAGACTTAGATCACTGTCAAGTTCCCAGAAGCCTCATCAGAAACTGCAGTGGCACCACCTCATTGACAACCATATCAGCAAAAAAGCAATGGCAGCTCACCTGATGCTACCATCTCAGAACTCAAATAGTGGTATCAATTGATACCAGGCAAGGAGTGTCATGCTCCAGCATATAACTTTTATATACTGTTGTTGCTCTCTAGCCCCATCTAGTGGCCAGAGGGTCAAATATGCCCCATCAAACAATCTTTATATACTGTTGTTGCACTCTAGCCCCATCTAGTGGCCAGAGAGACAAAATGCCAAGTATATTGTTTTGAAGCTGACCCAATCCATTTTACCCATCAGCCCACACTCTCAAACCAAGTGCATGCTGGGAAGTCAGACCCCATTTTCTTTAGCATTTGGAGAAGGCGGAAGCACAAAGAAGAGTCCATCTTAATTTGTGGCACATGGTCATCCAAGGACACTGGTGAGATTTAAATTGCTTGTATTTATTGTTATGTTCAGCAGTAACTGTGTATCTTGTATTTGGTTCTCATTGTATGTATCTCTATATTCTCCAGTTTCATCATATCCTGTTCTTTCAATAAAGCATTCAGATCTACACACATGGTCTGTTTTATTGGAGGATAGGTGGGTTTAGCTGCATGTCCGGTGGGTTTAGCTGCATGTCCAGCTGCACAGACTAACGTGTGGTGAGGACAGAACAACAACACAGCACTCAATGATAGAAACTAATGTTAATAATGTTTAGTAACAACAATTTTCCACTCACAATTATTAAACAAGATAATAAAATAGCTACAGCCTGAAGATTGTAATGAGTCTTTACTGAATTTTCAAGATGTAGCCCTAAGGGCTTCATCTCAACTTTAATATCAACATAAACCAAGTTACATATATAGAATGGTTCCTCTTAAGTGCCCTCTTCCCAGATGTTTTACAATTTTTAATTTCCAGTCCACAAAGACTGTGCCAGTTGGGAAATATGGAAATTAAAGTCTAATGGTTATAGAAAGCACCAGACTCAGAACTTTTCATAAGATCCCCCCATCCCAGCACTCAGTATGCTGATAGTGGGGAAAATTGATTCCAGTTCTACTTGCATCTTTCCACAGAAGAACACTCAGAGTTATATTTATTGTAAGTATTATAAGAGAACATGAATGAAATACCTGCGGTAAAATGGGTGGCTAATAAATTTTACAAACAAACATACAAATAAAGTTTTTTTTTACTTCATATATTACCAGACCACTGGCCACAATCAGCCCTTTTATGTGCCACAATTCAGCTACTGACCCGCTTTGCTATTATCAAGCCACTAGAATATAAACTAAGAGCAAACCCCACTCCTTAGTAGCACTGATGATGTTACCTAGAAATGTCTGTACAACCAAACTCAGAGAGCACCAAGAACCCCTCATTTCAACCCTCAGCTACAGATACTTTATTGGTAAATCAGTGTGCTTCATTCAATAAACAATGATAAACAAAAGATGGCTTAGCATGATGAAAATCTAGGCATGCACTGAATACTAAACATTCTTATGTCTAATTTCCAAATACTATTGTAATAATGTCAGATATATTTGAATAAATTAAGATGATGAAATTACAAAAACCACAGCTCAGTCAAATAAAACAGTGTATCATTAATTTTACTGAAAAAAATTAAAAACCCATCTTACTAATTTTTATTTACACACACACAACTTTTGTGTCCTATTGAGGTTCATCCAACTTTTTCTCCCCCTTGGTCTCTAAAGACTTTGCTGTCTAGATGAAGTTGGGAGATTTGGCAAATTGCCTTGGGTCAATAGCAGGGAAAACATAAAAGGACAAGCACACTATTTACCAAATAGATGAAGTTACACAAAGAACAAATGGAATAGATGCAGGATTAATGCCAGGAATTGTTTGTGTCCTGTATTGTTTGAACAGCATTCTTCTTCACAATGGAAAAGCCTTGAAACTCCTCTGGATATGGCAGGCTGACAGTTGATTTGGGAGGGGGGCTCTCTGCTAGCAATCTTCCACAATAGCAACTCATCTCACTCCATTATCATGTTTATATTTGAAATTCACTGTATCAAACATAGGACTTTTGCTATTGGCACTGCACTTTCATTCTAGTAAGTTACCAACATTTTCTAAATTCAAGTTGAGAACATTGCATTCCTGTAAAATAAGTTTCAACAAATAATCTCCACAAAATACAATTCAGTGGTGAGAAAAGTAATGTCCTATGGATAGGTGAGAAAAATCAAATGCACAGGGGTAGAATAGGTGGTACCTGGTTCAACAGTACTTACTGTGAGAAGGATCTAGGTCTCCTAGTGGACCACTATTTAAGTAAGAGCCAAGTAGTGTGCTGAAGCTGCCAAAAAACTGCTAATGGAGTCGTAAATTGCATCAACAGAGGGATAGTTTCAAGATCCCGTGAAGTGATAGTATCACTTTATATTGCATTAGTAAGATTACACTTGGAATACTGCATCCGGTTCTGGTCACCATGATACAAAAAAAGATGTTAAGGCCCTAGAAAGTGTGTAGAGGAGAGCAATGAAGATGATAATGGGTCTGGATGCTAAATCATACAACAAAGATTGAGGGAACTAGGTATGCCTAGTCTACCAAAGAGGGGTGATAAGATAACAGTATTTCAATACCTGAGGGTAGTGAGAGGCTATCAGAGAGAAGAAGGGGTCAATCTAATCTCCAAAACACCTGAGGGCAGGCTTACCTCTGGAAGTTGTGGGTACTCTGTTACTGAAGTGACTGAATAGCCATTTGTCTGGAAAGATATAGGATCTCCTTCATGAGCATGACCTCCAAGATCCCTTTCACCCCTATTATTCTATGTTCTATACTGTTCAATTATATTTTCATACAGTGTAGCTTTCTATAGGTGGTGCCTTCCAGTTATCTTTGGTCTGTATATGCTGGCTCTAACTGACCTTAAAATTCAGTTTTAGGGTACCAGTTAATGTAATGTCAATACTCAGTGTTATCACACCACAAAACCGTGGGAGAAAATAATGCACGATGCCAAGTGCCTTCCAGATTCCTAATAATTTTAACTACATAACCCATATTTATGTACTTGCTCCCTGTCACATAGCGTCTATATTAAAGCCTCATTTTATTTTCTGTTGCCTTTTTTTCTCCACTTGTATCTGAAACAATCTCTTTGATTTATTTGCACCTCCCAGTCATAATGTTATTCTCCTCCTGCCTCCTGGTTCTCTGATTACCAATGAATTCACAGAGTATTTGATAAGTGTGGGTATCTTCTGCTTAGAAAAATGGAAGCTGAAAGTGTTCCTAATTCTGTCAAGAAAATGATTTTCGATCTCCTTACCTTGCAAATTATTCTTGTGAGGGTCAGATGTGAATTGATTTCTGACATTGCTTTTTCATGGCTATAAAGTGGTAAAATGTGGAGTGCTTTGAAGTTACAAAGGTAATTGTAGAGACATAAAAATTGTATCCATCAGAGAAAGACAGAGAGAAATTTGTCTTGAAATGACTGTCTCCATATCCTTCAGAGCAATAACTGCAACAACTCAGAACATAACGGAGAGCTGAAATGATATGACTCATTTACTCCTAACTAGTTTAATACACTTCACTGAAAGCATGGTGCTCATGACATAACAGACTTTCTGTTATACTGGAAAAAAGCTTCAAAGGCTATTAAAATAAAATCCCAGCCATTACTCTGGCTCAAATATTCTTCAACAACTAAATGAATCCAACAATAACATAGAATTGTAATTGTGTTATTTCTATAATTTCTTGTCACTCTGAGGAATGTCTATGTTTTGTCCCCCTCTTTGTTCTTCAAAAATGAGGAAAATAAATCAGGCTGATAAAACGTGTTATTTTTTTTATTACGATGTTCAGTGTTTCAGTTGCAATATTATTTGAGATGTTAAATGTTCATACTTTATATAAAAGATAGGCTTTCTGCACATTTTCCCAAGCAGCTTTCAATGTATCCATCCATTCAGCTACTGTTACTGAGGAGTAGAGTAGAATAGAATAGAATAGAA
>AZIM01008143.1:8698-22858 GCA_000516915.1 Ophiophagus hannah | reverse complement strand
AATAATAATAATAATAATAATAATGTACTGTGTGTAATCCTTGCCCTCTGGGCCTCAATTATCTAAAATGTTTTTGCATTGTCAAGGCTCAAGTCAACTTGAACAAATAAGACCTGAAGCAGCCAGTTAGTTTTCAAAGAATAAATTGCATTAAAAGAAACATGTGGTTGCCAACAGTATTTAAGGCTGTTGCATATTCTGAGTTTAAAAAGCTGAAACAGAAATGTTTGTTTCATATTATACATAATTAAAATAAATGCATATGTTTGGAATAACTATTGATATTTTTTTCTTACAGAACATTAAAGTGAGATGAATTTTATCCAGAATACCATAACAGAATAATAGAGTTAGTCCAGGAGTGTCAAACTGGATTTCTTCAAGGGCCAGATCGGCTGGTTTTTGGCCTGTTTTTGGCCCGTTTTTGGCCGGCAGGCTAGTGCAGGCCATGGAGGGTGAAAGTGAGGTGCGGCGGGGCCACATGCAGCCTGTTTTAGCCGACAGAGGCACCACAGGCCAGTTCTTTCCAGACCAGCCCCACGGGCTGGATTTAAGCAACCCATGAGCCAGATCTGGCCCACGGGCCTTGAGTTTGACACCCCTGTTCTAGTCCAATCCCCTGCTCAAGCAGGAAAACCTATACCAGTAATGGTGAACCTTTCCGGCACTGAGTGCCCAAACCGAAACACACGTGCATCTGCGTGCATGTGCACATGCTGGAGTGCCAGAAACCTGAAGACCAGCTGGCTGGTGTGCACATGCCTGTTTTTTGGGTGTTTGGGGGGATGTTTTCAGGCTGTTTTTGGCTTGAAAATGGCCTGAAAAATGGCCTGGTTTTTTACCATTTTTTGGGTCGGTTTTGGCCGTTGTTTTGGCCATTTTCAGGGCAGTTTTCAGGCTGTTTTGGGGGGGCCTGTCTCAGGCTGTTTTGAGGGGCATTTTCCAGGGCATCTTACAGATGTTTTCATGCCATTTTGGGGGCTGTTTTCAGGCTGTTTTTCAGGCTGTTTTCCAGCACTCCAGCACCCGCGAAAACCAGCTGGTGAAACCAGAAGAGCACCTGGTGACGGCGTGCATGCCCACAGAGAGGGCTCTGCGTGCCACTTCTGGCACACGTGTCATAGGTTCGCCATCACGGCCCTACACCATTTCAAACTAGTGGCTGTTCAGTGTCTGCTTTAAATTTTTGACATTTGGAAGTTTGGGCTATTTACTGGTATTCTGCCTTAGTTATGTGTCCTCTTTCCAGTTTTTTGAACTTACCCTTTTTGTCTTTCAGTTTATCAGCAGAGAGATGTTTGTGCAACCAAACCTGTTCTTGGATTTCTTGTTTTTCTTTTTCAGTTCTATTGTGTAAATTTCAAATTGTTAGATTCCTTTAAACCATTTAAACACCTAGCAGAAGTGTTTATTTGAGCAAAATAAAAATCCAAACATGAATAAATATACCATGGATAGATCAATTAATACAATGTGCTAAACAGTTCTGGATTTTTTTGTATAATATCTTACACAGTTGAATCATTTGGCATGGTTGCCAGAAATTAATAATCAAAAAAAGATGACAAACAAAAGGATACTGATCACCAACTGAAGGTGATATTTTTGGAGCTTTTTGCCTTTAAGAGTTATATAATACCTCAAATTTTCAAGTCTAATTATGGGATTAATGGAAACATTACTTGATTCTTTTAACCAACTTTATACTTTAGTAAGACAAAAGATATCCCAAGTTTCAACTGAATACAAAAAAAGCAATGTGTATGTTAATTGCCATGTGGAATAAATAGGCAGCCTTCAGGAATCAATATATTTTAGGCATTATTCAAATAACTACAAATAATAATATTTGGAGAATTATACAGAAAAGTTTGAAAAAGGAATCTAATGAATTCAGATTATAGTCCGGAAATATGTAGAAGTGTAGTTCCGAAATGCTATTTATCTAAAAATAAATAGTAAATGTGCTATGAAAAGAGAATTGTATAAGAAAATAGCCTACAGTACTGCTATCTGGATATAATCTCCATATCTCATTTCTTGTTAGCTAAATTAGAAAATGTAGTTAATGGAGTGATTTAAGAAATAGGGTAACATTTTATTAAATTTGCTAGAGCTGTTTCTGGGAAGACAGCCTAATTAAAATTAATAGAATTGCTGGTTTCTATTTCCTAAGGTTTTCAAATTATGACTGTTAAGCATTAAGATGAACAATATATTTTTCAGCTAGTTGGATGTCATTAAAAGAACCAAATCTAGTAACAAGAAAATGGATCCTAGCACTTAGAAAATCTAGCTGGCTGATACAGTCTGACATATGTAATAATTAACCAGTTTAACCTATTGGATTGAAGTTCCCAAAGGCTAAAGTTGTCATACTGAATTTATGATTATTTGCTCATTTTGTTCAGAATATACTATTTCTCATCATTAGGTTTCCTATTCACAGTGTGAGTGAAATCCAGTATAGAATCAGAAGAAATCTGTCTTGTGTAAAGGGACTTTATTTACTTGTTATTTCTTTTCTATCTTTATTAAATGATTCTATTGCCTCTCCAAACTGTTCCTTCACTAACTGTCTGAAGGCAGACATAAGGGCCTTGAAAGATGCAAGATAGTAAGGAATTAAATTCCCCTTTACAATTCCTTTAGTGGAAGAAATGGAAGTTGAACTCTAACTACATATTATTATGTATTATGTGGTATTAATTATTATCAATAATAATGGAGTCTTAAATTGACACTTTCAGAGCTCTATTTCAGTTTGGAGAGGATTTCTTTACAATAGATTCTATACCTAGTCTTTTTTATCTACTGTTTATCCATGTGTTGAATAACTTTATTCCCTTTTTTAAATAGTGACAGAACTCTTTGTTTACAAGAAAAAGGGAAATCCCATTATATGAATATGGGCTTGTTTTAGGTATTAAAGTTCTTAGTAACTTTGAGGACATACAGTATATACACCACATTGAGCTATAAATTAAATAAAGGTGGCTCAATAAAATTTTTATTTTTTTAAATACAAATATTAGTTATAAGTAACAGTTCAGAAATTTTCTGTAAATGAAATGATGGAGACATGAACTTTCCATTTTGCTCTCTTGACAACATGAATATTATCATAGTTATGACTAATATATTTTCAGTCACAACTCTTTGATTTATTCTGAACATTTTTTCTCCATGCAGATACTCTGCCATAGACAAAAGCTCCTGCAAAAGCTCCTAATTTTATAATGGATTTCTGTGTTTTTGTCAGGACCAGTTTGGTTTACATAAGTTTAATGCTGCCCCCAACTGAAGTTTTTTTAACTGTTAATACCAACGTTCTTGTGAGTTTTGTCGCATGTGTAGAACATAAATACATGGTTCAGTGTTCTTATTAAATATGCATTTATTATCAAGCTGCAAAAATATATTTTAGCTTGAATGGGATTGAAAAAATACTGCACATTTATGAAAATATTAAGATAAAAGATAAAAGGAAACATGAAGAAACCAGAGCTGATAAATAATCTTTAGTAAAGGAGATTAGTGGAGAAATAATTATATTACTGCCAAAATGGCTATGTAGGGAGTTTGTTTCGGTTCTATTTTAATTAACCATTCTGAACCACTTCACCAAATCTGCCAACTTCTTGAATCAGGCTATTAGCTGGTAAATCTAAAACTATGTAATTGAAAGTTGGCTTGGATTCTGGTCTTAAAATATTTCTGTTAAATATCAGAAAGAACAATATGGTAGTTTTCATTCCCATTCAAAATCCTGAACCAGGAGATTTATCCAAATAATTTTTGGATTTTTAAGACCATTTGGGAAAATGTCAAAATTGAGATAATATATTGGCTACAATTAAGATATAATTAGTATTCTTCAAGGGTCACGGTGGCTCAGTGGATAAGATGCTGAGCTTGTCGATCAGAAAGGTCGGCAGTTCAGCGGTTTGAATTCCTAGCACCGCATAACGGAGTGTGCTCCCATTACTTGTCCCAACTTCTGCCAACCTAGCAGTTCGAACGCATGTAACAATACAAGTAGAAAAATAGGGACCATTTTGGTGGGAAGATAACAGCATTCTATGTGTTTAGTCATGCCGGCCACCATGGCCACCATGACCATGGAGACATCTTCGGATAGCGCTGGCTCTTTGGCTTTGTAACAGAGATGAGCACCGTATGTGCAAGGGGAACCTTTACCTTTAGTATTCTTCAGTGGGCAGATTGGGAAAGCTAATCTGAGAAAGTTAGCTAATTTGAATCTTAATGTGATCTTCGTTTTATTTATCAAAGACAAAATGAGTTTTTTCTACAAGCTTGCCAATGTTTAAACTCATTCACATAAAAATAATTTTCTTATTGGCAGAATCTTGTTATCAGAAATGTGGGAAGATGACTTTAACAGGTTACACAGTAAAGTTATAATCTTGTTTCATGAAACTTTTCAGTTGAACTCATATGGGTAGATTGACAATACAATATTTTATTACATCAAACATAATGTTATGCTAGTTTTTTATTCCATACGTTTCTTTGTAGTACCTCATTTTACACTAAACCATAACGGGTAAATTCACAAATCAAATTTGATTACAGACTCATTACCTACAGTACTTGTAACGGCATCCCTTTATAAAATAACCTTTTGAGATTTGTTGTTTGAGTCAGATCTTTCTGTACTCATTATATAAAAATGTCTATTAGGGTTCAATATAATTAAAGTTACAGTTTTTTCTTTTATTGATACATATTAGTTTTATTATATATATATTTTTGTATTGATGTGTGTGTGTAGGTGTGTATAAGCACACGCTTCAGTGGCATGATTTTTGAAACACCTAAGAAAATGGCTGAGACCTATCTTAACTAAAAAGCCCTGGGAAAATAGATTGAAAGAAATGCTTTTGCTGCAGTAGAAAGGCTTTGCATGCTTGGAATAAAGTTATCAAATATAAAAATGTGTGAGCAAGTTCATTCAAAAAAATGAAAGTGTGTGGTTATTTTGCAAAGCTGTATATCAGGAAACTTAGAAATGACCTCTTGTCTGTGTAAGTCATCAAACTAGATAGAATATCTGAGGATTTTCTGAGGTTGCAAATATTAATCTAATAAAGTCTTAATTTCTCTTTTTCATTTTCTCACTAGAAAAATCATATCAGACATGACTTCTATAAAGGAGCAAGCAGCAATCAGTAGATTAATAACTTTCCTACAAGAATGGGATAGTGCTGGCAAAGTTACTCGAAAACATATTCTTGAAAATTTCATTCTTGCTAACCAAGACAAGACTGGTCCAGAACTTGAGATAGAATTCTCTCAGGGAGCCAGTTTGTTTCTGGCACGAATAACTGCCTGGCTCCGGCTAACGTATCCATTTGGACAATTGATGGTCAGGTAGAACAAGGAAATACTATGAAACAATATTGAAATTACCAGGGTGGGCTATATATTTAATTACCCCAAGAAGCACAGTTTTGAAAGTTGTAGTCTCAGATACAGAAACAAATTCTGAAAGGGCATTCACTATTTGTATTCTTTCATGGCAAAATAAATAGCCTGTTTCTTAAAGCTAGCAGATTTACTGTAACATAAATATAACTTGTTAAGCCCAGACACAGAATTTTTGTAAATGGCTTTAAAAAGAGCAAAGAAAAAATAAATTCAGCTAAGGTTTATTCAGCAGAATATATTAAAATAAAAGCCTTTACTAAGTCATAATAGCTATATGTACGGAACATGTCTGGAACAACAGTTAAAATCAATTGGCATCTTTCTTTCAGCTGCAAGTGGGTAAGTAAATGTACCATTTTCAGGAGTCAGAGGAACCTTACGATTTTTAGTCTTCTATGTTGTTGAAAGAAGGAAAGTTCTTTATGTTCCCCTTGTGCTATCAAAGGATATACAGGTAGTTCTTGACTTATAAGCCCAAAATTTCTGTTGCTAAGCAAAATAGTTGTAACCTGAGTTTTGCCCCATTTTATGACATTTCTTGCCACAATTGTTAATTGCAGTTGTTAAGATAGTCGAGGACTATCTGTATTGGAAGTTCTGTTGGTTATGCTTCTGCATTTCCTTGTTTGATGAATCTCTGTTTTCTGCACTTTGCTTTCTGAAGACATTTACTTATTTACAAGTTTTTGAAAATAAAGTATGGTTACCATTTTAAATATTCTTTGGTAGCATCAAGGATACATTGCCTGAATAGTAGCCTATCCCAGATTGGATAAATGTTATATAATCCTTTATGATACACTTGCAGATTTTATTACATTTAAAATCATGCAATATAACTGCATACCAAGGATAGAAGCAATTGCAGAAATAACCCTTGAAAGCATTTTGATGAAATCTGAACTACCATCCCCTTCAGTTTGTCTGGATGAGATGCAAATTGCTACAAGTTAAATTGAAATTGAAAGTTCTAATTTTTTGTGATAAAAGTATTGCTAACTTATATGTCATCACAAAAAAGAAAAAAACATTGAGAATGATGACAGTTTACTGAGAAGGCATCAATATCTCTAGGAGTAAGTGAAGTAGTGTTAAATAGTATTCTATGTATGTGCACGCGCACACACACACACACACACACACACACACACACACATACAGAATTGCCATAAAGCCTGTTGTTTTGTTCTTTAAATTTTTGCAGCCAGCGGTATCTTCTTGAATTCCTGGAAATTGGTGGTATCCTCACATTATTGGAAATACTTGGGCTGAAACAAGTGAAAGAGGAAGACAAAATGGAGTCTGTAAAACTTCTTCAGTTAGTGGCAAAATCTGGCAGGAAATTCAAAGAGCTTATCTGTGAAAGCTATGGTAAGCTTATTTCAACACCTGTTCTTTAAGAAAAGCAGTTTGAGCTATCAGGATAATTATTTTCTCACACAATTAAAATCTTTTCTGTCTCTGAATTTCATTGAAAGAAAAGAATTGCTTCCCTTTTGTAATTCAGCAAAATGATAAATCATTTCAGTGATTCAATTTACATTAATTTTAAAACACTGGAAGACTTTGGTCTTCATAAGAATGTTTTCATTCAACAAGGTATTATGGCTTTTTTTCTTTATTGCAGTATGTTAGAGCATGCATAGAGTTAATTGAAGCATAATTCCCTTTTGAAATTGCTACAAATTGCTAACTTTCTGAAATTCCGTTTGAGCATTCCAACTACTAGAATATGAAATTTAATTCCATTATCATATATCTCTAGATCTCTATACAGTATCTGTGTATCTATATCTACAGTGTGTGTGTGTATTTCCAATATCTCTATATATCATCCATTCAGTTCATCCTTTTCTCTAAAATATGGATACATATCGTAACATGTAGTGACCACCAGATGCTGAATCAAATTCCCACAGTCACAGCCAGTTATGAGGATGATGGATGATGTAATTTAACAACATTTGGCATCTATCCATAAGGACCCCAGTTCTAAGGAACACTTATTTTTGTATAAAACAAAACACAAAAGTTTGTGCAACTGAGATGTAAACCCAATCGAGTTAGTTGGATTAACTTTGCATAAGGAACTAGCACAGTTTCAGAAACTTGCCTATTTAAAAAGCCAGATATTGCAATGAATAGTTCCTTGCTTCCAAAACAACATATATATAAATAATCTGTAGGATTTAAGACAAATTTGATATTTTAAAAACTGAAAAAGTATTTAGGAGATCAATCATTATTAGGATTGTAGAATTAAATTATTATCAAAAACTATTTAATGAGAGCATTTTATCAAGCTCATTTAGGATTATGGGAGGGGATTGAATCCTTTTTCTCCACTAATGTAATCCCCCAAATCATCTGCATTCCATAGCTGTTGATATTTCCGTTTTAGAAATGTAATGTCTATCACTTACATATTTAATGTCATGCTGAATTTGTCTCTCATTTGAATTGAATTCTGACCTTTATGCATGACTTTATGGTATTTTGTAACTATCGGTAGCAGAAAGAAAAACTGCTCAAAATGTAGTAGAAAAGAAAGCATTATCAATAATATAGTGCAAGTGTCAAATCCTATATTGCCACGTAGACTTTGGACCTGCAGCATTATATCCAATTTCAGAAAAGAATTTTGATCAATTGTCCAACTAGGTCATTCAACTCTTCCAATCAGTTTTTCAAATGTAATTATTTATTGCAGTTCTTCAGAACTTAGGACTCCTAAATCATTGATAGCTCTTCCCCCTCATCCCCACCCTCTATTAGCAAGGATGTCAAACTCATGGGCTGCGGGCCAGATGTGTCACATGCTGGCCTCGCTCCTGCCCATTTTAGCGAATGGGAAAAAAGTCCCAATATGTCATGTGATACTGCTGTGACGCTGCAAATTTGACACCCCTGCTTTATAGCCTTGTTTTGGTTGCAGTCTGCTTGATACTCATCAGTTCCTATATGGACAGAATCCTTGCCCACAATGTTTGGCATAGTCAGTATTATTTACAAGATGTTTTCATTGGTTAATTGAGATTGCTGATGAGTTCAAAGGAACTCATTACTGGGAGATTTTTCTTAACCTACTTGTTCAGAAAGCTTTTTCCTACACAGGTGTGCGATCAATTGCTGAATTTTTTGCCACTTCCAAGTCAGAAGCAACACAAGAGCAAGTGCAGATTCTTCTGGATACATTAGGACACGGCAACCCCAAATATCAAAATCAGGTGTACAAAGGGCTGATTGCTCTTTTAAAGTGCACTTCTCCTAAAGCCCAACAGCTGTCACTACAAACACTCAGGATAATACAGGTCAGCCAAATAAGTGGGAAGGTACTTGTATGCAATCTCAGTTTTATGGATTGTATATAATTTTGTTTCCTTCAAATAAATTAGTTGATAGATTTGAAAATGCAGTAACCAACAGTAATAATGTGTAATTGTCAAGACATATGCTCATAACTGAGAAATAACTAGAAAGCTTTTTATAGCTACATTGTGAGTAGCTACATCTTTGGACCGTGACATTTCTATTATCTTAGACATGATTTTAGAATCAGTTTTAATTTTAGCATTGTCACAGTGTTATAGGGTTCTGTTTTTTTGAACTGGAGGTGTATTTTGCAATGTGAGGGTGGCAAGTGAGACAGAAAAAAGACTGGAGACTTTTATGCTATTTTTACTATTTATAGTGAGGCTGTTTAAAGCAGATATTTATAACAGGTATATACAACATAATTGAATCTCAGGCTTGCTCCTAAATCTTCCCCCAGAGATTATCCCCCACTAGCTCTCCTGCTTTGTCCCTGTTTTACTCACCTCCCTTCCTCATTTCTGGGTTTACCAAGAGGAAATGAGAAAAAGGGAACTGGCTGGATTTATTGTAATATGCTCAGCACCGTTGACTTTTCTCCTGGATTTCCTCAGTCATATGCCAACTGCTTTTCTATTAGGGGAACTACCTCTAATAAGAGTCTTTTCCCAGTTAGTCCCTAGGGACCAGGGCTTCACCAACGATGTTAATCCCCTCCGTTCTGTCTTGAGTCTTGGGTGTTGATATCTTCTCCCTATTCCCTTCTTCCAGGGAAGTCAGCCATAGATTTTTCTTCTCCCTTCTCAACCAGGAACCGGCAACTGCTTTGCACACTCACTTAACTTCACTTTCCAGTCTTTCTTTCCAGCCACTCTGTTTTGCACAGACCTTTTCTCTCCTCTCCTTTTTTTAGTTCTCTCTCCATTTTTTTTTAGTCAGACCAGCGGCATGGTCACCAGCAGCTAAAGAGATGGGTGCTCTCCCAGGGCTGTAGTTCCCCGCACCTATATGCAGACTGGACCAATAGGATGCTGTTTCCGCATCTGCATTTTCTAGCCATAAGAGAGCAATGAATTTATTATGCATAAATTTCAGTAAAACAGAATTTGTTTCCCCTGATGTCTAAAATGTCATCGAATTGGTAATCATGAAAGGGAAATCATGGAAGGGGTGAGGGCTAATCTCAGAAAGAAAATACAATACAAAAATGCAAGGTGTGATGTAGGAACATCTGTAGGGCAGTCAAAAACATCCAACGGATGGTCAGAACTGCATGATTGTAGGGCAGTCAAAAACATCCAATTGGTGGCCATCATCTTGACTTCTTTGACATCCCACTCCGACCTGGATATGCCCTTTGTCTAAGCCTAACTCTCACAGTGTCTGATAATCCTCAACTTAAGACCAAAATTTCTCTTGCTAAACAAGACAGTTGTTAAGTAAGTTTTACCCCCATTTTACCACCTTTCTTGCCACAGTTGTTAAGTGAATGACTGCAATTGTTAAGTTAGTAACACTGTTAAGTGAATCTAGCTTCGCCACTGACTTGTCAGAAAGTCGTGAAATGTGATCACATGACCCTGGAACATTGCAACCTTCATGAATACATGTCAGTTGCCAAGGTCACAAAAGGTGATCACATGACCATGGGAATGCTGCAAAGATTGGAAGTGTGTAAAACGGTCATACATCACTCTTTTCAGTGCTGTTGTAACTTCGAACAGTCGCTAAACGAATTGTTGTAAGTTGAGGATTACTTGTACATTTAGGCTTTTGCATAATTCTCATAGGCTGTATTGTAATTTCTTCTGACCTTGATCTTTTTCATTCTCCCATTCTTTGTTTTCTGGTGCATATGTGTTGTGTGAATATACACACAAACATATACATGCCCATATAAGTCCTACCTATCAATTTAGGGAAATAATGTATATTTCCAACAAAATGGGTCTGAAAGTCTGCTATAATGAATGTTCATCTTTAAGTCTTTGTACAACTATTTATTTATGCTGTACCACCTGAATTTATCTCCTTCTCTGAAACCCAAATTGAATGGAATTGATTTTCATATCTGAAACAAATCTTGTCTAATAAAAATAATTAGGGCCACTGACTTGTCATAGCAATACATGCTTGATTTGTAGAAGAGGGATTGACATGTGATTTGCTAGTGAAAAATAATTATATTATTTGAAACAGTGATGACAGTAAAATCATTTTGCTAAATGCTATCTCAATATCTTATTCAGCAAAAACATGACAATTAACAGAACTAATGCCAGGAAGTTCTTAGCTGCTCAACCAAGATTTGCCTTTCATATCCTTAGTAAAATTAATTTTAAGAAATCATGGGTTCAAATAACTACTCAAATAATAACCACTGGACGTTCTTCAGCCAGCAACTATTTTTCATCTGAAGAATGACATAACTTTAATAAAGATAAAATGTAACTGTGCCTTCTGGCAACTTGCACCATTATGAGGGCACTCCATATCTGGGGAAATTTGACTTTATTGTTCTATTGGACATGTGAAATATTTTAAAACCAGGGCATTGTGCATAATTCTTGAAATTTATGCTCTGCTTTAATACCTACTTAAGAGTTCTTTGCCAGAGGTATTTATTTCTCAGGCATATTTCTTCAATGTGCTTAATTTTTAAAGTACTTTATATGCATGCTTTTAATGATATATGTACCTGCAAAAGTAACTTCAGTGAGTGGCACCATTTGCCATTATACATTTACATATAATTTGAATATTTATTATGTATTTATTAATCAAATTTATATAGCCCCTCCATTTCATAAAAAGTGACACATGGTGATGTACAATAGGTGATTAAAAAAGAATACATAGGTATATAAAACAGACATTTAAAATAGAAAAATCAGCATTAAAACAGATTATTAAAACTAAAAATATATATGATACCATTACTGTTTTGTCTCTCTTGCAGTTTGCCTTGTGTCATCTCCTGATACATGGTTTTTAATTGTTTTAGTCTTTTGTGTTGTATGCAAGATTGTTTTATTTTTTGGCTTAGTTATGTTTTGGCATTCTTTATGCTACCCAGACTCACAGATCAGAAATAAAATAAATAAACAAAATTAACACTAAAAGCAAGTTCAGAATTGTTCAAGGCAAATAGGTAATCTGTGGCAGAAAGGAATTCAGCTTTGTTTGTCAAAGTGGTATCTACTGGAACATGCTAAATCTAAATATTTACATGCTTCTGACATGTATTTTCCAAATTAATTGGGCACATGCAGTCCCTCTCTGAGATATATGGGCAGTTCAAAAATGTGAAAAAAAAAATAAATTTGGAGCATTCTAATATTATTTCACAGAATCCAATTTGGGAAATAATGCTCCCCTATTTCTTCTTTAATTTGCCAGTCAATTGTGGGGAAAGCCCATCCAAGCATTGTTGATTCTGTGCTGAGTGTGCTTCGCTCTCTGAATTTCGAGGTACAATATGAAGGTAAAACTTTGCTTTTTTTGGCATTCATTATCCAGATGTTTTCCCAGCTAATTTCTCAAGATTCTTTCAAACATTGGAAAAGATTTCCTGTATCTGTTTCCTGTATTTACATGTACATGGTCATGTCTTTAGATTGAGAAGTGTAATTTAGTGTCAGTTTCTCAAAATTTGTTAATGAGCAGTTGTAAATTACAGTTATTCTCTTTTAACTACATAAGTATGAGTTTATTTGAATCTATAAGAACCACAATATTTCATATCTTAATTGGAGTTTTACCTCTTGTTTATTTTACATTAACAGATTTTATAAAAATCTCTTATGTATATTTCCTTACCTTTCCACATTTTCCATTAGTCCTAGCCTATATTGATCCTTAAAAGCTGAGATATATCATCAGGAATGTAAAAGGGGATGCATGCATCCTCTATGAGTGCTGTATACTCTTCCTCTGGATATGATAATAATGTACCGTAGTAGTAGTAGTTTATTTGTTGATTAATCTTGCAGCCTTATCAATAAAATAAAATAATAAAATAGAAACCCTGGTAAACCATTGACATAGAAATTAAATAAACACTAGGGTTAGAATCCAACCCTGTCTGAGGTAATAACACTATTTTTTTACTACAAATAGATTTCCTTGATTCTTTTATATTTTCAGTTTTCATCCACTGTTTTGTTTTATATTTCAAAATGAAAGGGATTGTAGTGTTCAGCTTGATAGTATTATTTTAGACTTTCCCCCTTAATTCTGTTTTTTAAAAAGATATTTATACTGTGCTAATTTCTCTCAATAAAGAGGTCATAACACAGAACACACTGTAAGGGCATGTCCAATTATTGGCTGGGAATTCATGACTGAATGATCATGTCATAATGATCTTTTTATTAAGATCAATTTTAGACTGCATATAGCTTCATTTTTAATAGATACTTTCATTAAACAAAACAAAAATGATTTATAAGTTTTTAATTAATTTGTTTTAAAAGGACTTAGTTCTCTTTAAGGGATAAGGTAGAAAATCTAAAGATAAATTGCATCATAATTGTTTTACCCAGTAATAGCTGATTGTGACAAGGGCTGGTTATGCTATTTTGAAATACCTTTGTACTGATCAGTTGGTTGCTCTATTTTTTTCCCCTGAAAACAGATTTGCAGCTTAATGACATGACATCCAAAGTATGACATCCAAAGTATTATTCTTGGCTGATCTTGCAAGCTGGACAAAGTCAACCCTAGATAGTACTTGAATGGAAGGCTACCTCCTGAGTTATGAACTAAATTATTACTTTACAGTTTTTTTAAAAAAGCCACGCTGGGAGAAGTAGCAATCCACGTTTGTAAGGCTGATATGAAAATTACATGGAAGTAGTTACCAAGAATTGAATTCAAACAGGGTCTGTCTTTAGCATTCTGTAACTCCTCCATCATTATAGGCCATTATAATATCTAATATTCCCATGCATATTTCATATATGTCAGTATCCTTAATAGCAGACCCTTTTTAATGAAATAAGACCATAGCGAACCAGAGCTAAATGGTACAATGGGTTCTGTTCCATCCACCAGAGTCTATGAGAAAAACTGAGGCTGCATTGTATAAGAGATATTATCTAATTAAAACTAGCTTGTGGCAAAATAGGAATTTTGATACCTTCCTTCTTGTAGCTATCCAACTGATCAAGGACCTTATGGCCTATGTTGTGCGACCAGCTCTGCTAAAAGGCTTGGTTTCATTACTAAAGCCATCAAGGCAGGAGACAGCCAAGATGCAAGCAAGAATTTTGGAAGGTAATATTGTGGTATTTGGATTTGTCTGTATGGAAGATGGTTCCTACTTTTATACAGGTGGTCCTCGACTTACAACAGTTCATTTAGTGACCAAAGTTATAATGGCACTGAAAAAAGTGA
>AZIM01008138.1:0-16209 GCA_000516915.1 Ophiophagus hannah | reverse complement strand
ATCAAATTATACTAGGAAACAGTCAATATTTATTTATTTGTCAATAGCTTACAAGATAATAAACATAAGTATAAACACAGGAAATGGATACGAATAATTGGGGATAATAGGACAGGGATGGTAGGCACGATTGTGCGTTTATGCATGCCCATTACATACCTCTTAGGAAGGGGGTGAGGTCAACAGTGGTTACTTTGAGGGAAAAGAAGTGTGGGTTTGGGGATGTGACAACAGAGTCAGGTAGTGTGTTCCAGGCACTGGCCACTCTGTTGGTGAAGTCATACTTTCTGCCATCAAGTTTGGAGTGGTGTACATTAAGTTTATATCTATTGTGTACTCTTGTATTGTTGCAGTTGAAGGTGAAAAAGTCATTGATTGGTAGTACATTAAAGCAGATTATTTTATAAACTATGTTTAAGTCAAACCATACGCAGCATAGTTCTAGGTTGTCCAGATTCAAAATCTCAAGCTTGGTGGTGTAGGGTATTCTGTTGTGAACATAGGAGTGTAGTACTCTTCTTGTGAAATACTTCTGAACACACTCAATTATATTAATGTCCAATATACACCGCTAGCACAATTCTTTATTCTTATTCTTCTCTGTTATAGTCTCACCCTTCTCCAAATACTGTTCCCAATCTCCACTCCAGCGCTGTGCTTAGATGTTCCTCAGCTGTCCCAACTTTGTAGCAGCAATCTTGGCACGCTCTTCTCTCCGTCGTGGCATAGAGAGCAAGCTTGGGGTTTCTACAGGGGAGTTGCGTTCTCCCCAGGAACCACACCGGGCGCCTCTCCTTGGCTTCACTGCCCCTCTGAGGCAGCTTTTGGCTCCATTTGGAGCCCAAAAATGGTGAGAAGCCAGAGCAGGAATGGAGACCTCCATTCGCTGCTTCTGGTCTTTTCGTGATGTCAGCCAGAAGTCATTTCTTCAGCTTTTTTGTAAGAGCAGCTCTCTGTTGCTATCTTCTTTGTATGTTGCTTTATACACATTTATTGTTAAAAGCTTGATGTCAAGCCCAAAATTGACATATGCGTAGCTATTTTATTTAATCCTATCATATATTCCTTTTCTTTCTTTCCCTTTGCTAGTTATGGGGAGGGGAGGATTTCAGGTTTGCCACATTCCTAAGGTGGGAGGAGTGGAGATAGTGAGGGTTGTTTAGGCTAGGTGATTTTTCTTTCCGTGGGAATAGAAACTGACCCTGCTGAGACCTGGAGGTGGAGATTGATGACACCAAGCAAAGTTGATGTACTTCTGTTGGGGAATGTAACTTTTGGGGTTGTTTCTAATTTCCAATATTATGTGGTGTAATTCTGGGTGGTGTCAGATCCAGAATAACAACAGACTTTGCCAATTTGATGCTTTCCTAAATAAAATAAATTGTTTTGGAAGACGGACTTTGCTCTTTTCTTTTTAAATGGATTTCATCACTTGGAAACCTGACACTTGATTTGTGCAGCTAAAATGAGCCCATTTGTCCCTTTCTTAAACTTTCCTACTTTTAGCCGTTGTCAAGATTGCTTTGCCTGATATTGTGTGTGTGTTTGGGTCTGTGTGTCTGTGTGTGTACCAATCAAATAATGCTTTGTCTTTCCATGTTTCTTTTTTTTTCCAATGGTCTTTCTTGTAGTCTAGTTTTGTCTCTTCAATACTCAATAAGCCTTCCTGGTATACTAGCTTCAGTGCATCTTCTTCACTATCCTTCAGATATTCTTTCAATGCCCGTTTTTCTTCTTCAACTGTCTGAGGTATTTGCAATATTCCATATCACCTAGTTTCCTTGCTAAGTAGAATATGTTAATATTGCTACATGGATAAGGGAATAAACTAGCTATGGTGGTTCATTGTCATTACTTTTCTGGTCTTCCTATTCAGGACTTTTAGTTTTGCTTGAGTCTAGTCCACTATTCCAACTGTGTATCTAATGATTGGAATTGGTTAATTGTCTCGATGGTACTACCTCCACTGAATTTGGACTTTGAAATTTTATCAATCACATATTTTCTAAGTGCTATACAGTATTTTTTGGTGTCCCATTCAGTGTGCTGAAAATTATTGGGACCACCACAGCTAGTTTATGACATAATATTTCAATTTGATTTTCAGATATTGATACTTTGTGATACAATTCTTCTATTTTACTACCTCTTGGTATTGCTACATCAAGTATCCATACTCTTTCCTTTTCAACTTCTGTTCAATTTGGGGTGTTATGAGCCAAGATATTTACCAATTTGTATTTGAAAATCTACAATATTTTAACCTGCTTTTGACTACTTTTCAACTCTACATTCCTATTTATTTTCATTACTTGCAGAGGATAATTTTTACAGATGTTCTAATGAATCATTTTCATATAAATATGGAAGAATATTATTTTTGGCATTTTTTAGTATTATTGCAGGATGTACATCAAATCCTATTTGTTTATCTAGTCTGTCTTCTTACTGTTTTAAACATACATAAGAAAAATGTCAGAAGAGAAGATAGTACTTAGCCAAACTTTGTTGATATCAGAAATGTTATGAAAAGTTGGATTAAGTTAGAGCTTAGGGGGAAAAAAAAATCTTAGGGAAACTTTCCTGTTAGGCAGTGGCTAACCATTTCTTTATTGTTACTAAAACACAAAAAGGCACAATAAATTTTTTTCCATTATATCTTTATTTTATTTATTTGCTTGTTAAATATGTATATTATCAGATTTACAGTTGTCTACAATTACTTTACAGCTCAAGACATTATACATATTTAATCACTTTTTAGACTAAAAAGCCCCTAAATAAGAGTTTTAAACCTTGTTCAATTTAATCTTCCCCTTTGCTAAAGATGTCCTTGTTTGAGGTAATTTTTTCTTATGTTCTATTACTAGAATTATTATTAGAATAGCTTTGAGGTTATTTGAATTGATTTGTGACTTAGAACTGACTATTATCTAAATCAGTACTGAAATATTACAGGCATTTCATAACTTCTGAAAACATCCTTTGTGTGCAATTGCTAATGTGCATATCCTATATCTTATAGGAAAGCACTGAACACAAATTGAATAGTAATGGATGATGGTGTACCTCATAGTCCAGATCCAAGTGGTCAAATTCCCCATTGATCCGAAATTGCTGTAAATGCCTATCAAGGGTGAGATTGATGTTTCTCCCATGACGCTCTATTAAAACAGAATGCCAATGGTGATCATCCAAAAGGCTACCTGTGGTCACAGATGTGTGCCCATAAATTGAACCATACTGGTTGCTACCTGAGGAAAAAAAAAATACTGATTTTAATTTTATTTTTTATTACATTATTATGCTGCTCAGTGACTCTGGGCTGTAAGAACTAACACTCATTAAATTCATTCACTAAAACAGCCTCCTGCAAACTTCTGTTTTGCTGGCAGAGGCACTGCGGGCCAGTCCTTTGCTGTTTCCAGAGTGGCCCTGTGTGCCAGATCTAGCCCCCGGGCCTTTAGTTTGACACCCCTGATCTAAGTGGTGTATTCAAAAGCAACAAGAACAATATATATACTTCTTCTGAATACAAGACTATTCATTTCCTTTCTCCTTTAACATTATGAACCTTAAGATAACTTTGTCAGTTTCTAAAATATTTCCTTCTTCATCCAATTTCTCCATGCTGGTAGGATTAGCAAATGGCTTCTCTCCCCTCCTCACTTTTTTCTGAGGAAAGGAATTTGTGTCTTAAATGAATGAATTAATGAATTTCAACTAAGATGCAGCTGTTGATCAAACAGATAAAGAAACTTTCACCTTCCCCTTTTTAGGTTTATAATCATGCTCTTTGATAATGAGAATCTGCAATTTTGCATGAAAAGCTAGGACTTACTGATTTACAAGCTCACATATATTTTTTGGCAATTCCCCAGAGTATTCTAAAAATACTTCAGAGAAAAGCTGGAGTTCCAACAACCAGTAAGTTCAAGGTAAATGAAATTTAATTAGTTGATAGCCTTCCTTCTGCATTTATTTTTATTTTTATTTTATTTTATTTGGATTTATATGCAGACTTTTTAAAGCATGCCAAGAGCTTTAAAGTTGGTAACCAAGAAACCTGACAAGAACTTTCGGATATGTTCCTTTCAAAAAAGCAAACAAAACCCCACCCTTTTGTGCTTTTTCCCTGTGAATTGTTTTAGTATGAGGGATCTTTTGTTCTTTCTTTTATCTCCTCTCATTCTAAATAGGCGTTACACCTTATTCTGTTCCCAGAACTCTATTCTCAGCTGCTGAAACATAATCACAAACTGAATTTATAAGCAAATAATTTTGTAGTTCCTTAGAGTTATTTTCTATTTATATCTATTTATTTTAAGCATATGATGTCTCCAAATGCTGTAATTAAAAAGCCTCTGATGAACCATATCCTCTTTTAAGTGTCTATATGATTTGATATTTCCTTCTTCCTCTGTTTATCTTCAGGCTTTATGAAAAAAAGATAGATCATGTTCTTTTTAAAATAAATTAAAGATAGTAATCTTTTTTTTTTGCAGTGCCTCACCCCATTTACTCATGAAGTCTCCTGATTAGCTCAGGTTGGTTGACATGTATTTCATTTTATCTTGGCCACAAATCTAGTCTGAGAGGATTGATTCAGTTTGGAATTTAAATATAGTTTATGTATATCTCCACTAATTCGTAGTAGTATAACATCTGAGTATAAAGAATATTTGCTTGCAGTTAGAAAAATTGTTTTTATTTTTGTTTAAGCTTTAAAAAGTATGGTAAAAATCTGGTATAAAGTGTTTAATAGTGTTTATGAGCAAGTAAAAAATAAGCCAGGTGTAGCAGATAAGTTTTTTTATAGGAACAGTGGTAAAAACAACATTGTTTAAACTGTTTTATTTTAACTGTTTTAATGGATAAAATATATTACGGTTTGATTTTATTTTGAATGCTGTTCAATTATATGCAAGTTAGAAGAATGCCTATATTAATTGATTGAATGCATGAATAAAATTAATGAATAAAATGTAGCTCAGCAGCAAAGCATATGCTCTGCATGCAGAAATTTGGGCCTAGGTACAGATAAAACTTCCTTAAGTAGAACTGGGAAAAAGTCCTGTTTGAAATTTGAAGAGCCACTTTGGAAGACTTAACTCTAAAATAATAGTGATTTCAAAGGTGATTAGAAAATAAGATAGTACAACCCAAAGTCCATAAAGGCTCAGCTATGGTTGACAACTTGATTTGTCTACAAAACTCAGACCTGCAAGATGATTAGCTCCTGCAGTTTCTTCATATGGAGAAGCTATCCAGTGGGCAACCTTTGACCTTTCCTCATTCTGTTGGACCAAGCTTGCCACAGGTCTCTTGGTCATCACTGTGTTTAGAGAAGTTTAGTTTTCTGATTTTCTCATCTGAGAGTTTGTCTGTTTTGTTATTAAGCAGTTATGTGGGTAATATTTTTATGATAAGGGAAATATACAAAGAAAAGTTACATAACACACTTCTTTCCTCTGCCTTATTTTATTGAGTTCCACCGTCTCAAGATATTATAAACCAGTTAGCTTTGTCCTTGTCAGTCCTTTAAAGTAAACCAGATTAAGAAATTCTACCCTATTATTGCAAGGCATTGCCTCAGAATCTTGAAAGCCTGTCAAAGTTTATACCTGACCCATGTTACACTAAAAAAATCAAGGTGGGTTATTTGGACTTTGTGTATAATGCTTCCTACAGTTTCCAGGCTATGCAATCTTTGCTGCTTGTTGTTTCTTAATCATTCTTTAGTATCTCCTCCAAGGTCATCTCTGAATTTTTTTTATAGTTAGTACTAGAAGCCAGTTAAGAAAAACCATCTAAAAGCAATAAAATATAGTGATGCAAAGAACTAATGGGTTTTGCACTGTTAAATATAAAAAAAATAATTTAATCACTTAAGCTTTATATTCAAACAAGTAAGCATATAATTCAGGAATATTTCAATTCACACATTCCTGAAATAGAAAAGTACACAGAGTTAGGGTAGAGACAGTTTCAATCATTCCATTCCCATCATGTAGTACCCATGGAAGTATAGGAAAAACTATAACAAGTAACATTGCCAAAATTTTCTATATTGATTGATTATGTTATGCAAAGGATACCAAAATAAAAACATGGGCAGAATAATAAAATCACTGTGAATTTGCTAACCCTGCATTTCTGCCACATCCCTGCCATAGGGCCTTTAGTATTCCTAGACTGAGACCAAACGGTCTGAACTTAAAATTACTTAATGATATCCTCCACCCATAAGGTGCTAAGGAAAAGCCCACAGATAGAATAGGCTCTTTACTTCAGACCAATATACTGAAAAATCACAATCTGATATTTTTTCTCTGTAGGCTTTAACTAAAAAAACCCCAAAAAGATTTGATTCCATTTCTAGATAAAATGTTCCTAAAATAAATCTATATCATTCTAGCTTTTTAAGATTTTATTTATTCTACCTAGAAGCTGATTTAAATTCTTTCTTTTAGAAAAGGTAAGAGATACATTTAGAGTTATAAATCTAATGCTAAGGCATATAAAATTTCTTTTTTTTAAGCCATACCTAAATTTAAATTAAGAACCAGTTTGGCCTTTTTCAGTTCTAGGGTGATATAATCTCCTTGCTGGCCTTCTCCATGGAAGAGTACACCTTCACTTTCAATGGTTTTAAATTTCAAAGCGATGACATCTTTCAGTGTTTTCAGTGTTTTCTTCTTGTGTCCAAATCTATACGGTAATACAGCATGGCCATCAAAAGTGATAATATCAGCCCCTAAAGAGGAAAATAAAATCATTGCTGAATAATTATATACTGCTTAGGCTAAGTAAAACAAAATGTTATGTACTTATGTCAAGACAGGCAAGCAGATATTTAAGGAATGTGTCATCTGGTTCTTACATATTCAAACAGCACATGGAAAACTGTACATCAGTTTATGAGGTTATAAGATAATCTCTCCTGATTATTTTTATTAACATAATATAATGTAGAATAGTGACTTAATATATTGTTAAATATATGGGCCTTTCTCCCTGCTAATGAGTTAATGAAAAGAGACATTTATTTCATCTTCTCATGACATTTTTTCTTTATTATTAATCTGAAGTTCTGCCTAAAGATCTTGGTTGACCATTCAATAATTGCCAAATGTCATAGAAACTGGGTCTTGCCATCAACCTAAAATGAATCATGGAAATTATAAAGAAAACTTTCAGAAAGAAATTGAAGTTCCCAAGACCACTGAAAAATATGTGTGTAAATATAATTGAAAATGGTCACCATATGGATACAGTCAAAAGTAATTATCTGAGGATACCAAATCAGGATTATACACTTTAAAATATTCTTCACTGTTGCAATAGCTGAGGTATGCTTGAATGTAATTGGAACATACACACACATATATAACATGGCAGTATTAAACATGAGAATTTTTAGATTTATCCCCAAGTACTGCCAGAATGACTGGCTGGTTATTATAAAACAACCTACTTCTATAACTTAAGACCACTAATGGTAACCACAATGATTCTTCAGCACAGCTTCTATGATCTTAACCATGCCACTGAATTTGGCAACAAAAATTCTTTTTTTTTTGTCTGTACAATTTTTGAAAAGAAAGAAGGGAAGGTAGAAGGGTTAATAGAAGCCTTATAGTCATAAATAAATATAAATAGAGCTGATATTGTCAATGGACTAAATTTAAAATAATTTAATTGGAATTCCAGAATAAACTCCCAGTGCAAATAAAGCAAATCTGCAAATCTGTTGTTTTGATAAATGAAAAGTTTCTGTATTAATTTGACTTTTGGTTAATCATATACAGAATTAAATTTCACTGTCAAGTCTGCATTTTGTTAATTATATTCACGAATTTAGGAATGATAGAAGACCAAGTTGTTGTAAAATATTAAGATCATATTGCACTGTAATTAAATGTAAGCTGTGTCAGACATTAAATTCTAAACATTATCAAACATTGATAGAGCAATGGATTTTTAATATCACCTGTCCCAAGTCTAAAAGAAGAAAATCAGCTGCTTTCAGCTTGTATTCAAGATACTGGTTGTCAGTTATAAAACCCTCCTTAGCATGAGGCCACTTCTCTCCAGTTCTTTCTACACATCTTACATTATCTGACAGGAGATGTATATATTCAGTGGTGGGTTGTTAAATTGCTAGCTGGCCTCACCATACCCTGCCTCGCCCAGTCACTCCTCATCTCATCCACTCGCCCAGCATAGCTGCTGCTGCTCTGTCTGGCTCCCTGGCTTGCCTTGACGACATGGTCTCTGAGGGCCACCCAGGTTGCCAACCTTCAGCTGCATCCGACACAGCGCTCTCCATGCGGCCCAGCTGAGCTTCCCTGATCTGCTTGGCAGCCTGAGTGAGCCTGCAAGTAACAAGGCCTGAGTCCTGGCCTAGCTGCCTCCCATATGACCTAGGAAGCTTGACTGCCTTCCGCACAGCTGAATCCCACAGAGTGCTCTTCATACAGCCCAGCTAAGCTGCCCTGATCTGCCTACGTGAGTGACTGCTAGCAGCAGGGCCCGAATCCCGGCTAAGCTGCCTCCTACATCATCCAGCAAGCTTGCCTGCCTTCCACACTGTCTTCCACATGGTCCCTGAGCCCAGCAAACTTGCCTGTCTTCCACGCTGCCTTCCACATGGTCCCTGAGGCCCAGCACCCTTGCCTTCCTTCCCTGCTGCCTTCCCTGCAATCCTTGAAGCCCAGGGTGCTTGCTTGCCTTCCCCGCTGCCTTCCCTGTGGTCCCTGAGGTCCAGAAAAGTGCAGATGGAAATGCTCCATTTAACAACTCTATTGGGCTATCTGCACCATGCTTGATCAGGATGGGGAGTGGGGAAAGCAAAAAGCCTACTTGGTCCATAGATACTTACCAGCACGACAGCGAATCTCTCTTCCAGCTCACTAGTTTGGGCATTGGGAGCTTGAGGAGTAGATAGTTTGCCCTGAAATCCATCTGCTGCTCTTCCAAGCCCAGCTCTGGCTGCAGCTGACCATTGGCCAATTTTCTTCCAGTGCTCATTGATGGAATTCCGGGAGTGGCAGCATATTGCATGCTCTTCACTCCAAGCAGCCCAGACTGGAAACTGCATGGCTGGGGCAGAGGAGCGATCCTCCTTAACAAGCTCCAAACTTTTGCTTTTGCTGCAAACCTGGGTTCCCCACATGAGCACTGGAAGTTGGGTACTCCTTCCCCACCCAGTCAGCCTGCACTCACCTCTCGCTCTAGGCACCTATTCTCCCAGTGCTACAGGTGCGCAACTCCCCCAAAATTTAAAGAATTAGAGCTGTGGGGAGGCAAGATGCACTCATCTGTTTCCATCTACAACCAGCCTTGGGAAAGTCTTTCCTCACAATTGCATGCCTGCAGCCAGAGNTCACAATTGCATGCCTGCAGCCAGAGCCAGCTTGGAGCAGCAGCAATGGTTCGGAGCTTGTTAAGGAGGACTGCTCTGCCCCAGCCATGTGTTTTCCACTCCGGGATGCTTGGAGTGAAAAGATGCAATATGCTGCTGCTCCAGGATTCCCTAAATGAGTGCTGGAAGAAAGGGAGTCTGATTCTGAGGGCAGGCTTTCCCAAGGCCAGTCATAGAGGGAAACAGAGATGAGTGCACTTTGCTTCCCCGTGGTTCTAATTATTAAAATTTTGGAGGGTTGCGCACAGGGAGCACTAGAGGAATCAGTGTCTGGAGTGAGAGGGGAGTGCAGGCTGAATGGGTGGGGAAGGAGTACCGGACTTCCAGCACTCATGTGGGGAACTCAGGCTTGCAGCAGCAGCAACAGTTTGGAGCTTGTTAAGGAGAACTGCTCTTCCACCCCAGCCATGTGTTTTCCAGTCTGGGCTACTTGTAGTGAAAAGCATGCAATATGCTGCCATTCCCGGGATTCCCTGAATGAACGCTCCAAGAAAATTGGACAATGGTGAGCTGCAGACAGAGTGGGGATTGGAACAGCAGCAGATGGACTTCAGGGCAAACAATCTATTCCTCAAACTCCCAATGCCTGAAAGAGTGATCTGGAAGAAAGATTCGCCATCATGCTGGTGAATACGTATGGCTTTTTGCTTCCCCCCTCCCCATCCCAATCCAGCGCAGCACAGAGAGCCCAATGGAGGCAGATAATGGGCATTTCCATTGACTCTTCTGTGGCCCTCGGGGACCGTTGGGAAGGCATCCCATTATTGCTCCCAGGAGGCTGCAGAAATGTCCACTAGGCCCAAAATGGGCAGGGGGGCGGCATGCTCCCCCTGCAGCCCATTTTTGCTCCCAGGGGGATGCAGGAGGCCAAGTGCTGCATGTCACACTCCCTGGCCACGCCTACCATCATCATGCCCTCCAGCTGGTCATTAGAGTAGAGAACTGGTTGTTAAATTATTTGAATCCCACCACTGTGTATACTCCATGTCCCTTCAATTAAAGTGTGTCATTTTATGGAACCTAAGAAGTGTATCTTTTCTGACATATATGTCTAACTTCTAGAACACCATACCATATCCACTTCCCCCGTTACAAACTAATGTTTCCAAGTGACTGTTTGCAAGTCACTCAGTCCTCATTTTATTCTTCATACAGTCATTCTGGAAGATACTATTGGCTGCAAAAGAATAATGGCTTAAAGTCATTCAGAGAGCTCCACAGCCAAATCTTTCTTATTCATTCAAAGATATACCAACTTTCTCATATGTCTATGCACAACAACATTGTTCAAACCCACATTTGTAATTCCAACTATGTTCTTCCTACTTCATTATCATTAACCACCATAACAAAAAAAAGAAGGGGTGGAAGAAATGTGAATTCTTGAGAAGAATAGGAAAAAGATAAGATTTAGATTCTGTTAAAGCTGAAGGAGAAGGAAAAGAAAGGAAAGCTTGATTGTAATATGTGAAAGAAGAGAGCAGCTTTATTGTTTAGTTATTATTAGATTTCCAGGCAGACTCAGTGTTCTTATTCTAAAAACAAAATTTTCAGGAGGTATTGGACATATGGTAATCTTACCTTATATAAGCATATAAGCAAGACAAATACATAAATATATCCATCTGTTGCTTTATACTCCAAGGACATAATGAGGTTTACTGATTGCAATTTGCTTTCCAACAAACAAAACAATAAAATGCCTTGCAATACAAAATAACCCTTACCTTGAAAAGACAGCCTATGCTATTTCACATCATACATTAAGAAATTAGTTAATAAATCAATATAGCACTTAAAATTTCTACTTGTAACATATGCAGATGAACTAAATCAAGGCCCAAGGGATTACTTAGGTTTACCTCACAAAATAATTAATGGCAGAATGCTCATTGAATGCTTTTTAAAAAGCAATAAATTCCTGAGAAAAGGTTACCATCTTGCAGATTCAACAAAGCCTCCAGTTAAATCTATGTTCTTAGTTCTAAAGTCAGAATCATGGGACATAATTAATCCCTATTTTAAATTAAAGAAAGCTAATGTGGAATGGAAAAAGAGAGAATCTATTTGTAATAGTTACCCTGAGGAGAGGTAACACTTAATTCTTCGTGTGTTTCTGTAGGTGAGACTCACCTTTTTCATATATACCCCTGCAGTTAAAGTTTAACTGTTTCACAGTTTAGGATGTAATAGCTAGTCTCTTTCACTCTTTTTAAAAGATTAAAATTATCTGATTTATCATCAAAGGGAATGGTAGCTAGAAAAAAATTTCCATCAAAAATATTTTAGGTTATATGAATAGGTTGAATAATATGATAAGAACCTTCAATTGAATAATTTCAGTAACACCTTTTTATTTTCAGTAACACCTTTAGATTTTTCACAATTAAACCAACATTACTCAAGCTGCTGCTTCTGAAAATTGCTGCAACCAATTAACTAGTTTCCACACTGAAGCTCTTATTCATAAAAACCTGTTCATAAAAATTTGTATATGCTACATAAATACTGCACAAATGGATTTTTAAAAAAAGTTCTATGAGGTAGAGAACAGAGCTACTACGGCAGCAAATGCAATTCTTAAACACTGAAGAAAAAGATAGTAAGAGAAAACCACTACCATTGCAACCATCTCTCACTTTGAAATAATGATATATTAATAATAAGACAGAATAAGAAGGTCCCCTTCAATTCAGGAAATCACAGCTTTGTGTGAGTTTTGGTTCTCCATTCCTAGCTACAGTCTGCTTTAGCATCTGCATCTCACCTCTTAACATTATCACTTTTACTAGTTTCTAGTATTATCTGCTCTTCCTGTTTTCTTTTGTCAAGAAATTCCAATTCTTTAGTTTTATTCTCTAAATGAAATAACAAATGAAGACAAATGCTATGGTTTCTGAAGAATGCAGAGAATATATGAAATTTACTTTGCTCTTGTGGTCTCTATGGAAATTTTCAAAACTCTTCTAACATCTGAAAAGGAGAAAGGGGACCAACTGGATCATAGCACAATTCTTGCTTTAAAACTGAATAATGAAAATCATGCAAACTAAATTTTAAAGAGTTTTAAAGATTATTTTAATATGAGAAACACATATTTTCTGTCTTCATTCATTTCCATTCTGCTGGCTGTATCTGGTACAATGCTGGATACTTTGAACTTTTTGTTATTTAAATACTTCTGCTATTTGTTTTTCTTCTACCCTCTTTACAACCACTTAGAATTTATCTATATGTTATACTATAAAATAGAATGAACAAATATTGTTTTATTTAATTAATACAGGAGTATCCACTCAGCACACAAATTAACTTCTGAAATGCTTTTTGTAGTTTTTAATATTTGTTCCACCAAATTTCAGGAGCAAGAAGTAAAAGTGTAATTTTGATTATTGTGCTAAATTAACTAAAATGCAATAAAAAGAGGGAATAAAAAACCCTGACATTTACAGAAGGATGAAAGGAGGATCAATTCCTGATGCCTTGATGGATACCAAATGCCAGGGATACATTCAAGCATATGATATGCATCCTTAATCAGCAATTATTGATTTAAAGTCCCAAATGTGGCAAAAGCAGGACAAGTAAAGTCCTTAAGAGTTAATGTTTCTATTTCTCAAATGCATCTCCAGCAGGAGGGCAATTACATACATATAATTATTATAAGATGTTCAGTATAAACCACCTAAAATTTGTTGTGTTAAGATAAAAAGAAAACCAATTTCACATTATAGAATAAATTTTCCACTGATTTTCCAGAGTCAAAGCTCATCATTTGAGAGGTCATATAATTTATTAATATCAATGTCATCATCTTCTTTGACTATAAACCAAAATATTGATTATACACAATTAATTCTTCCCAAACCTCATTTTATTGTGAAATTTTAGAGGCAGCAGTAGGATCAAAATTAAGCATTCTAAGAATAAGAATAAGTGCAAAAATCCCCTACCTTAGTATACCATAAAAAGTTTTAAAAATAGCCATACAAAACCAAAGTAAGGTCCAGTGTAATCAACTTCCACACCAAACATTTAATCAGTATTTTTAATGTGAAATTATCCAAGAATGTAAGCTTTTTTTGCATTAAAGAATCAAAGTTATGTTTGCAATATATTTCTCAAAGAGATATATTGTTAAGTATAACTAATAAGAAATTACAGAAAATATGATTTCTTAATATATTTTGGTGAGAAAGGCTAGTTAAGGAAAAACTGAATTATAAAAGCCTTGTTTCAGTTTCATATCTAATTTCTAAAGTGAATACAAACATCAGCAAAATCCCATTTTGCTTAGTTAGAATATAGAAAATGAAATAACAACATTGGAAGGGGTCTTGGAGGTTTTCTAGTCAATTCTCTATTTGAGCAGGGAACCCTGTACCATTTCAGATAAATGGTTGTCCAATCTCTTTTTTAAAGTCTCCAGTGATGGAGCACCTACAACTTCTGAAGGCAAGCTAGTCCATTGTTGATTGCTCTCACCATTAGGAAATGTATCCTTAGTTCTGGGTTGTTTCTCTCCTTGATTAGTTTCCAACCATTGTTTCTTGTCTTGCCTTTTGCTGCTTTGGAATATAGACTTTGTAGGAACTCTCAAATATTAGAACAGTGCTATCATGCCATCTCAGTCCTTGGCTGTGAAATATAATGAGTATATAATAAATTATATGTGAGATATCTATATTTTCTTCCAGGAGTGTGTAATTCTGATGTGGCCATTGTTGAATAGCTGATGAGATCATAGTACTTTCTAGGGATATGTGAACATCTGAAAACATTTGTACAAAAACCCCTGGGCAACAATCTTACGAGTTTATCTATGCATATATTATAATGCTTAACTATTGTTTTACAGATAAATTCTCTTACTAAATTTATAACATAAAATTCCCTTTTGCATTTAATTTCAAAAGATATTTTAAACTACAGCTTCTGTATGCTGACACTCTGTTAAAAACAAAGGTATTTATCCAATAATAGATATAAACCAGGAATGTCAAACTCAATTTCATTGGGGGCCGCATCAAGGTTGTGTTTGACCTCAGGGGGCCATGGTGGCATGACCGTGGTGGGCATGGTCAGTATGATGTCACTCATGACCAGAGGTGCTTGTGGTTGCCCAAGCTCTCTGCCAGCAAAAACAGGCTCCTGAGCTCTGTTTTTGGCCTCCTGCAACCCTCTGCCAGCGAAAACAGAACTCGTGAGATCTACATTTGGCCCTTACAAGCTCCATTTTTGCTGGCAGAGGCACCATGTTCCAGTCCTTTACTGTTTCCAGGGCAGCCCTGCTGGCCAGATCTAAATACCCCATAGGCCGCATCTGGCCCCCGAGCCTTGAGTTTGATACCCCTGAAATAAAGTATTATTGTATTTAGCTAAAATCTCTGTTTGAACTCACCTCTCAGAGACTATAGCATCCGTTCCTTAATAAATTTGAAATCATTCAATACATTCAATAGTATTACATTAAAATCTATGCAATGACATACAATTAAATATTTATTTTTTGACATATAAAGTCATCTAACTTATAAACAATAATTAATTAGGCAGCATACAAATATACCCATAACATATAACATGCAAATGATGTAGTCAAATTTGGGATAACAACTAATCCCTTTTTTAATTCAAATGCATAGAAAAAAAAAGCCAGGCCTACACAGCTCCATAAAAGGAGTTGGGGACACCCACACTTCAAGGGGCCAAGCAAGGGCAAGCACAACAACGAAGGCACTTCTTATAAGATGTCACTTCTTTAAAGAGAGGATTTGGATGCACAACTCTTTGGCCTAGTGGGATGTCAGAGACAATGAGAGCAGGATTATATAAGTGAGAATCAGCACCTTGAATTATCACCATGACATTACTGGAAGCCAATATTACATTGGTGAATTATAGCGTTCCAATCACTACCCCTGCAGCTGCCTTCTGAACCATTTGCAGCTTCTGGGTGATTGTCAATGGCAGCCTATATAGAGTGTGTTGCACAAGTTCCAGCTGAGATGTGAATAAATCTTGAATGACTATAACTATGCTGTAGCTCTGAACAGCCCAAGAAGTTCTCTTTAATATATCATCCTTAGGAATAAGTAGAAGATTCCATTTCTTTAGGAGGTATGTTTTCATCTATTTTCACTTATAAATTGATTCCATTCACTTTCTGCATTAATCCAATAATTGTTTTAAAGCCATACAACAGTTGGCAGTCAAATGATCTTTTAAAATATATTTTCTTTCAAAATACATTTATTGATTTAATTTATTTATTTAAGCAAATTTCATCTCAAATTTGCATTTAAGACTCCTTTTTATATATTACTTTGTTTGAAGGAAAAATCTGTTCTACATCTTTACTTTTCAGTTGCAGATAAAATTGGTTCATATCAGAGTTTGAAAACTCAGATGACTCAAATATATTTGAAAACATTGCGATACTTCCTTTCTCTTTCTTACAATTATTTACCAATATTATCTTATTTTTATAGCATTCCCTCTTATGATTTCAATGGGTTTTATGTATAATTCAATTCAATTCAAATTCAGTTCAATTCAATTCAAACCTTTATTGTCAGAGCACATGTGTACAATGAGATTGGCAGAGCCTCCATTAGTGCACCCCCTCCCCAACACAATACAACTCACAGTGAAAACAGAAATCTCTAACCCAATAAATCATATTAACAAACACACAGTTCTATTGCACCAATGTGAACATGTTGTGCCTGCCCTGCAAGTCTATCGTACTCCATAGTGGACAACCAGCTAAATATGAGCCA